>JAGDQP010028057.1:0-24453 GCA_022664845.1 Lepisma saccharinum
CTTTCAGACATATGATGGTTTATTTAGCTGAATTTCAAACATATACTTCCACGTGAGGTACTCAACTTTAAAGTATAAAATGTTTCTTCTAACCATCAGCCCCCATCAGTTACAAAATGATTTTTGAATATATTCTTTTACATTAAATGTAGATTATTTGAGCGAAGTATCGGTTTATAACTAATGGGGGCTGATGGTTACTAACACAAAATTTCCTGGGCGCTTTTTTAGAAGTAAAATTGAATGTTTACATAAGTAAAGATATAGTCGCTTGGTTTGCACTACAACATGCTGGTTATAGTACTTACCATACGAAATTTGAAATTGATAGCTAAGCCACTCTGGAGATATCAGAATTTATTTTGAACAACACTATAAAAATTAGAATCCGGAAGTGGTCATTTTTGGACGCGCGTTCCATCATAACCGGAAGTGGTATGGACATAGGATTGGATTATTGGAACTCTCATATTGTCTAGACAAGATATTACGAGCAAAATTTCATTAAAATCAATTGAGAGGCAGAAAACGGCCCTTATGCGCAGTACTGCTTTTAGCAATAGGAATAGTATCGGTGTGTGAAAGCAAGAATGCTACAATAGGGCATTATGTTAGGATATAAATTCATAAACTATTTACTAAGATTTATCATAAAATAAATGAAATGCTTGCGTGTAAAACGCCTTACGAAGATTGGTGAAACCCACCAAGGATGATTTAGATATAAAGAGCAATTAAAAATGCACTCAAACAAATACATAGACCTATACATTCATTCCTTTCTACAAATGTCTGGGTCAATCTCTGAATTAGAAAGTATGCAACAAAGAGTTGCAGTTTGGCCGAGTCTGTAAGACTCTGGATTTCTAACAAAAGATGCGACAACGATTTAGACCCAAAGGTAATCGGTGGAAATGTGAGTCACAGGTCAGCTAGAAAACGAAATCCCCAGTACTCTCATAGATGATTTTTATGGTAAACGAAACAAATATAGAAGGAAGACATTTGAATCGGTAGTTGGACAAAGGAGATAAACGCCAAAAATGAAAAAGTACTGTTTTTGCTTGTAATGTTACTTATTGAATAGATACACAACGTCAGTACAAAGTAAGAAATTGTTTAAACAATACACAATTTCTTCCTTGCTGCTGACATTGTGAATCTATTCATTGGTGTTAAAGAACTTTAGCCGTTTTGACGAATATTTCCTTCTTTCAACTCATGATTCATTTGAAATATAGCTGGGTCCAAAATTTCCATCAAAATGTACGATCTTAAAAAAATATAAGAACTCGTATTACTAGAAAATTTAAATAATATAAATGTAGTTTGCCTTACAGATCACTGGCATAAGGAAAATCTTTAAAAATTACTAAATATCTCAATTCTTAAGTTAACAGTTAACGTACGTAAAATGTTAGTACTTAAACAAGTAATTGAAACCGTTGTGTCTATAGCGTCATGCACTTAATCATAACCGGCTTAAAGATTTCTTGAAAGATATAAAAGCAAAGAATGGGGATATTATGTACTATTTTTCAGTGAGGTGCTTCAGTAGAGAGGTTTTGGAACGTTTTTTTCTATTTGCGAACTGAGATAATAATTATGTTCATGACAGAAAAGGGAAAGATACAAAATTATCTGATGAGGAGTGGATTATCAATTAGCATTTTTCTTGTTCATATAACAATGTAGGTAAACTAATACAATGTTTTCTGATGCGAAATGTAACAGTGCTAAACGTCAGTCCGTTCATAAACTTTAATTCGCTATGTATAAATTGTATCCAATGTTTAACATAAAATATGGCACTCCAGTGAAAGACTTTCAGTAATTCTTTTTGTTATTTTTCACATCTATTTTCTTTTTAAAAATGTAATGTCTTTAATAATGTCTTAATAATGCTTTTATAACAATAAAGCAATCTATTCTACAAAACACGTCATTTCATTGATGAACAATTTCTCTTCATCTTCAAAAAATTCCCCAAGCAACCGCTTCTCTAGCCTAGAAGTGAAACTTGAAGTGTTGAATAGTCCTAATGTACCGTAAGGCATTTTTGCTGACCAGAAGTTAACTGTAAAAAACCGTATCTCACTTTAAAGTGCAAAATCTGTATCTCTCCTACATCCTTCGCAACTTGTATTCCGCGGGCAACCGTTTCTCTTAAAAAAAAAAAATCAGTAGCTCATACCTCAACCTGTGAGCCACATGATACATCGCCTTACTCTTTTTCCGCAAGAAAAGTGTTCAAGAATAAAACGAAAAATATCCCGGATATATCATAAATCTATAAGGTGGGCGCCAGTGTGAAGCATTCAGACAATTAGGTGACAGAGACCTACCAAAATAAAAATAAAATTAAAGAGCATTAGATCCTGACGTTAAAGTATTTTACTAAGGCGGTCAGAGTTCTCAGGAGCAAACTAACGAATCAAGCGGATTAAGTGACGATTCGTGCTACTGCTAAAATGAAGAATCACTTTAATGAATTCAATACGAAAGTGTAACCAATATCTTAATTGAGAATTGACTCAAAGAAATGATATTTTGGACTGACACTAATTTATTGTACTAGGATGATGGATATATTTAATAAATGATTACTTTCAGACTATATATAACATATTAATTATATTAAGTAGCTAATACAAAAGATGTACATAAAAAGTTACGCTTTATTTACAATATTTCTGCAGCCGGTGGATTCTGCAGCCGGTGGATTGATTTTAGATCGGGAGAATAATTAATACTGTTGGCGAAAATTACGCAAACGGAGACAGATTTCGAGAACTAATATAACAATGAGAATATTTTCCTTATTTATCTTACAAATTTTTATGGACTTTAATTGGTAATATTTAGTGACTAAGAAATATTTTGATTAGGTGGGGAGCTAAAATTGGATGACAACAATACTGTATCTTACTCGTCTTAACTAACCGGGAGACCTACCAACATTAACAATTATGAAACCATTTTTCCGGCCAAAGCGCGGGATTGAGTCTACAAACGGACCTTTGCTAGTCTGTACATTAGTAAAAAAAAGAAAAGAAGAAGAAGGAAAATACCCTAGAGCAAAAATATCTTGATTTCAGACACTATCCACCTATTGTCCACCAATTTGGAATTCCTAAATAAGAATTGGCAATCCATTCATGTCAAACATGCATGACCACTAGAAGCTAATTCGTTTTTTACTGCCTATTCAAATTCGCTCACAGCCAATCCATTCTCGGCCACATGCATTACCTTGCATACTGAGTAGTCTGAAAACAATACAAAGTGTGAAAGAATTATTTACGGACACTTATGATACCTCTCTACATTAACAGCAATTATTTTTTAAGCGTATCAGAAACATAATCATACATCTATTGTCTCAGAAAAAGGGGATTAATTGTAAAACAATACTTAAATTATCTCCTTCCTTTTAAACAGCACACTGACGCGGCCTTAAAATAGACGTTACTGCCCCGAACACACGTTTAGTACCGATGCTTCACTACAATAGTCTATCTATTTTTTAAAGAGAAATTGCTACGTCCGTAAATCGTTCCGATTATTAAGCGTGACCGACTTTTAAAACGCCCTATAGGAATGATTTAAGAACTTTAGGCAGATCTAACATTTAAAATGCAACGCTTCTCTAAACTGAAAGAATATTAAGCCAATTATATATTTTTTTATACGTTACTTATTAATAATTTATTGCCCATTTCCACTAGTAAAGTTCTCGGTGCAGTTAATCGCTTAGAATAGCAACCTATACTAACAAAATCGGTTGAGCAAAGCAATCAATAACAGTTATTACATTAGTACATGAAACGCAGGAATTACTTCTACTTATTCTCTCTCTTGCTTTAAAATGATTCAAACGTAGTTCTCGAACTCAAAAAGTTTACCAGTGCGTAATCTACTGAAGAGATATATAGAGGCAAATGTATTTTAGCAACAGAACTCTACTAAAAATGAGGAAATCTAAAATTGAGTCTGCTCGATACGGTAACGGATGCGGATTTATTATTTAAAGCAAAATTACTTTAAAATGAATCGACCACCATTCTGTCACCAAAAACAATCTGATTCTCGCAACCCGGCCGTATCTTGAATTACGCAACTTACTTGTGAATTCTGGTGACAGTGTGATGAATCTTCTCCTCCCGGCTGACAGGAATGCGCGGGGCTCGATGCTGCCGCCTCCAGCGTAGGTATATCGAGACACTAGACTCCTCACCGACAGCTCGCTGACTTTTCGACTGATCTACTGCCCTCGAGACCTCTCCAGAACATATATTTAAATTTCTCGTTCTCTTGCTTGTCTCCTCCTATTCATTCACACTCACATTCACACTCTTTTTTAGACACTCGCCAATCGGTTCAGGGTCATGCAAACAAGCACTTCCATAATTGTCCCCTATTTGTTAAAAGAATGGACGAGACCTCGTTAAAGTTCGGCACGCAACGACACTAACGCGGTTAAACTGAAATCTCCCGATCTTAAACTAATTCCCGAAGAATACTTAGTTATTGATTCGGTAAAACAATTAAATGTCAATCTTACATGACAAAAAATAAAACTCATTAAAATCACACATACATAATCAGAATTCTAAATACATAGAAATAATCATTTATCATGCAAAACCTGTTAAAAATAAATATCAAATTAGTATTTCACTAAATTTTAATACAGTATATTAAAAAATCCCATCAAAGTGATGGAGATGTGACAGTTATACTAACTATGCTGTCACACGCAAAAAACAGTTTCTCTTCAAAAAACCAAAACCAGTAGCTCATATACGATTGTCCACACCGAAAAAAATAACCTGTTTGGGTAACCGTTTGTCCTCGTTAGAAGCAATACTTAGAGAGTGTAGTCCCTTCACCTTACAGTTCTGTTACTTCGCCTTATCCCCCAGAGTCGTGCTTGCCCGCTGTGTTGCTGGGGCTAACATCTAAACGGACTGTTGTGGAAATCACTTGAAGAGAAACTAAAGTTATTGCATAACTAATTTCTTGAAGATAATTTTGCTTAGTTTCTATTTTTGAACCAAGCTATTATAAGTTGTATTGCACAGATCTTTGAAGGACAAGCTTTCCTCCCAATTTTCTGATTTTCATAAATATGCAAACAAAATTGGACTATAGCAGAATCCTTTTACTGTTGACAAAGATCAGGTTCCCTGATATATGCTAATAGATTTAATAGAATCGCAAAGTAATGACGTTTCGAAATATATGTTTGGCAACATAAATTTAATTAAGATTTAGAGTAGTCTCTCGGAAACATTCCCCAGTATAAAAGCATTTGCTTTGAAATGGATTATATAATTTTGTAGCACATGTATTTCTAAATAATCATTTTCATTCATGAATTATCGAGAAAAAAACTTATGATGATAAATTCTATCTTAAAAATTTCTTCTTCCTTAATTTAAGAATGTGTACGATAACAGAAACGTACGACTGGACTCACTGCAGCTCGGCAGTTATGTTCAACCCATTGATAACCATCTAGAACTTTGAAAGTTTATTTAGTATATGACGCCAGGGAACGGAGGGAACAGTTAATCTCAAACATCTACTTCTAGTCTAGTCGAATATGAACAAAATTTTCAGTTCTAACTCGGATTTTTAAGTTTGTATCACCTTAGTTTGTTTTCGGTTTACATCTTAGTTCTTGCAAATATTGTAAATATTATTTAGAGAATTTGCACAAAGTCCGGTGTGTTAATCACTAAAGAATTAAGACAAATAAAAAAAAATTGCCATAGAGCAACAAAAAGTATAAAAAATAAGCGAGGCAAAGCCCAGTCGGGGGAGTGTGCACATATGTTCCGCCAAGCTTGAGCAACGAGGATCCAATTTGAATGATATATGCGTTGCTTGTAAAGTTTCGTCGATATTTTTCGAAAGACACCTCAGTCCCCTTTGTAGCCTTAGTCGTACTTAAGTTTATCGACGGGCAGGCTGATTGATGTACAGACAGACCTGACTTATGCTCATTTCAACACGTTTTGCAGAGACCTTTCCAACGATACCTAAAACACCTACATAGTAACAGTATTTCTGAGTGGAAACTTGCGGATGGACGGATGCAGAGACTTGGAGCTAAGTAGTTTTTGAATCAGTATTTGTCGTCGGACGGACGGATATATATATGAGAAATGCAATTTTGATCTCGTCTTGCCGAGACCTTTCTATTTCTAATGACACCTCAACGGTCTTCGTAACCCTAGTAGTTCCTGAGCTGAAAGCTGTTTACTGACAAAAGTGGTGATATAAGGTTTCCCAGTTCTAGCTGCGGCAGTCTAAAACCTAAACTGAGTTAAAACTTGGTAGAAGTTTGGTTCATTTTGTATGTTTTATGTGTAAATGGAAAATGGACTAACAAGGTTAAATGTTTGTTCTTGCGTAATATTTCAATACTTGTGAAGCATTCCAGTATCGTTACATATAGCTCTATGGTTCAACATGAGTACTTTGAGTTTCATTCATATAGCAACCTGGCTACACTTTTTAAAACCTTTTTCGTTCAGGTCGTGGAAATGGCATCGGGGGTATGTATCATGATATCAATTTTATCTGAATTAAAACATGTCATCTTGCCACATGTTTGAACGTTATTACTATAATTTTATATATAATTGTAAATATTGTTTAGAAATGTTAATTTATTGTGTCTTTTGCAGACGTTATACACGTATCCGGAAAACTTCCGAGCATACAAGGTGTTGATAGCTGCTCAATACTCTGGTGCCAACGTGAAAGTCGCGCCGGGATTTGTGTTTGGAGAAACCAACAAAACCGATGGATTCTTGAACAAATTTCCTTTGGGGAAGGTATGATATTGTACTATGTAGTGCTTGTACAGGTTAGACTAAGAACAATATGCTAGGAACCTTTCATTGTTAATTTCTCCTTTTTTTTCTTAACGTCATTTTTTATTTATTTTGTTTAAATGTTTACAGTAGAAAAGTGTATAACAATCTCATACGTAAGGTGCATGCGTGGAAATTTAGTGGAGCTTTAATATAATATACAGGATGCTGTCAACTTTGTGCTTATTCAGGGTTCCCGGTGTAACGTTATTTTTTTACGGCTTGTATAAACTAACTACACGAAACATAATTTTCTCGACTGCGGTGTGAAATATACGCTGGCAAGTAAGATTCCCAATTGCAATTCCAAGGAATGTGCGTTCTAGAATCTGGAGTCAGTCCTTTAATGGTATCAATGTATATGTCATCTGTCAAATGACTGGGTTCCATTTTTTCATTGTACCGGCATTTTTGTTAGTAAGAACTTTGGTAAACTTTATTTTTATATGGGCCAGTCTAGTAACTTTGGACTTCGGCCCGTCACGATTCGCCATTAGCTGTTAAATTCACACCCATGCCGGGACCTTCGAGCCGATGGTCTACCGCCGCAAACCGCTCGGTCACCCGGCCGGCTTGTTAGTGTATGTATATTTGTGTAGTTCAGAACGTGATATTTCTTGAAGTATAAGTTTGGGCGTCTGTTAATGTTCGCAGTTGGGGTAATTACAGTTTGTTTGGAATTGTCAAAAGTTAGACTATTCCTGATTGATTAGTGCCTACTGGGACGTAATTTAAAAACAGTTGGAAGTTTTATTTCTGAATTGTCATCTAGATCGCTGGCCCGGCGTCACTAAAGCATTAGTGAAACCCTTTGATTTTGAAGTACAAAGCTCCCCCCATCTGAGCTAACCCGTTACTCTTGGGAGGATTTTGTATCACCAGGTCAGTGTTCCAGAAGAGGTCCGGGCTGAACGCACTTTATCCCATGTTTGGGAAGGTATCAGGATGAACTTCGACATAATGCAAGTATTCTCTTCGTGGAGCTGGGAAAAGCGTAAAAGACGTAAGTGGCGACACCCGGTATGTGTAGAGTTTTCACACCACACTTCTTCCCATCGCCGATCAGCTGACAAACTGTAATTAGATGTAAGTGCTGTACTTCTGTCAAAGGTTATGTACAATTTTAGTATTAACAAATTACTTCAACTCTGCCCGATTCAATAAGCTGCTGTTAAAATCCCACGAACATCCATGAGCTAAGCGAGATACCTGGGACGTTGTTGTGACTCGTGAACTAGGTTCTTCAGACCACTGGGGATAGCACAAATGTGAACAAATTTAGTAACTGGTCCGAGGGGCATTATTAGTTACATTGCGAGTTAGGGCATAGAAATGTGAGGGGAATTTACAAGCTATAGCATTCGCACCTAGCGCAGTTTTGGATTTTAAGGTAGTTTTAGCTTTTGAGTTGTATAGTTGCGGAGAAGTAGGAAAGTACTCTGGGCAAAGATGCAGATTAATTTTGTAGATCTCTTGTAAGAGTAATGTTACAATTATAATCTGGCGTGAGATAATTGACTTGTACATGGTGTACAAGGGCGCTTTGGTTGTAAAAATATCATATGGAGTGCATCATACGAACTATACTGAGTTTTTGTGAATGAACAGTCACATAATGCGTACCTAAAACAAATACTATGATTAACACCACAGAATTTTGTCATACGTGACATAATCTAAATCCTTTCAGAACCAATCGGAAGGTCCTGGGAACAATTTCATCTGGCAGATTCTGTAATGGTACCTACAAATATGCTTGACCGACTACCAACATCTCCCGCAATATCACTCTGAGATGCCTGAGGGCCACAAATAAAAGCAAAAAAAAAAAAAAAAAACCGTGAGGAAAATACACACGACAAATTTAGATTCTGTCCATTTAAATTCAGAGGTATCAGCTTGTTCCTTAACACTGCGAACTATGAAGGTTATATTTTTTCGAAGTATTCCTCATAATGAGCCATTACAGTTGATACACTTTTCCATCCGCTCAAACCATCCCAGAAAGGAGTGGACTCATATCTGAAGGCATCGTCTTAATGCACTGGACGAAGGCAGCAACAGCATGCTCGGCGGTTGGAACTGAAGTTCCCCGCAATTCGTCCTTGATCCTAGAGAATAAGAAAAACAAAAATCACAACGATATATGTCTGGACTGCAAGGAGAATGGGTCATTTCTTCGACGTTTGAGGCCCTTAAGGCTTCAGTCTGCGCTGCCGTGTGGCTAGGGTTACTGTCTTGGTGGACAGTGATTTGACTTCGTGTCAATTTAACCTTCTGCTTGACTTTCGGTTAGCAAACTTGTGTGTCATTCGGAATTGTTCCCCGTCCCTCTAGCGATAGTCACAATATGGCCTGTCTGACTGAAGAAGGTGGCAACCATTTGTTTGCCAACACTTTGTTGTTTCCTGACTCGTTGGTGGGGCTCATCTGGAAAAAGACCCATTGGCGTTTGCCCTGGGCTTCATGACAATACATATTTTTTTTTCATCTGGTACGATGTCACACATTGCATTGGAATGCCCCTTCTGAAATCTATTACTCATTTTCGTTCATGCTTTTGCACCGCAATCCGTTCATGTAGGGTCCATCAGCAACAACGTGAACATGATAGATTGTTTCCACCTGACGCATACCAATGCCCAGAGATACATGAATTTCTGCGTAGGTCACCCATTTGTTCCCTTCTGCCAGTATGGCACACACTGTTCATAATTTCCTGTGGTGTCGCTGTCAGAGGACGACATTCAAGTGGTTCGTCCCGAAGCTATTGTCGTCCACGCTTGAATTCTCTAAGTCAGTTGAACACAGTAACATGTAATGGGTCTTCCTCATGAAACGTCCGTTGGAGGCGTTTGTAACTTTTCTGTTGACAAACGTACGCAAAATAAATCTCTCGGAGGTGCTCTCGTGTTAGCTTCATTTTTCTGTCAGTCAATTCAACTTGCTCCGGACACATCCAGCTCTGGGTCACTAGTTCTGTACAGGCACACTTCACAGACCCATGGCTACAGCATAGTCTTGTGATGTCACCTTGCGTCATTGTGTTGCCACATCTAAAAACTTCCTTACCTACGTATTTCGATGTCTAGATGTCCTGTGTTTTAATGCTACAGCGATCCATTTCTCGACTGCTTAGTGCAGTACGAAATTAAATTATGAAAGTCTTTTCCACCCTTCAGAACGGAGGTAGCACTCGAGGAAGTCAGAATTGCTGTGAAGCAAACGCGGGTTGAGGGAGGGGAAGCGTCACATATTGTGTAACATCATCAGATGAAGTACTGCCAACAAAATATGAAGTTCTATTTAGTCAAATAACTCTGTCAGCTTATTGCAAAAGTGCAAATCTGCATGTCAAGCGAAACAGAAAATCTACAGAAACAGAAAATGCGTAGATAATATTGCAATTTAGTTACTCCTCCCATAGACTACTAGAAACACCTGTAAATGTTTCGTTGTGCATTCCTGTAGCTATGAGAGACATTAAATTGCATGCATAATACTGACAAAACTACAAATGCGTAAGAGACCATGTAATCCTTCGATTCATACGATCTTTGGTTGCATAGTAGCTACTTCTATTATCTGGCGTTGAATGTGCTTCGAATGTTCCATTATTTCAAATGCGTTCAACGCAGAACGTGCAAAATCAGGGAGATGATGCGAGTCCCAGAATACAGTGTAGAAAGTAGTATGTACGTCCTAGCACTCACATATCACCACTTTATTTTGCACCCGATTCTAAATTGTACGTAGCCAGACACTATATAAGAGAAATAGCTATTATAGTGTGTGACCGATTTCTGCCTATACCTCTACAAAATCTGTTTCCAACTACCTGTGGTAGGCAGTGTCCCAGGGAGTAAATAAGTTGTTATTCACGTCCTGAGCGAGCTGGAGCTCTGTTAAGGACGGAATCTGCAACTTTTGGTAAAGTGGACTCAGAGCCACTACAATAAATATGGACTCTGGTAGGAATTGAACCCGTGACCCAGCGTGCAGAGATTGAGGTCTCAATATCTCAGTTAGCCCTTGTAGTGAATTAGCTTTGATGTGCAGTGGCCAAGGTTGATTGATTTAAATCAGTTATATATATATTTATTTTAAAAAATGGAATAAAGTGCAGTATTCTTAATAATTTTGTGGTTTGAATCATATGTAAGTTTTAAAATTAATCTTCCAGTCCTTAAATGATAATATACTCTTATGATGCACACCCAAACGAAAGTGATGGATCTAGAATTTTAAGAAACTATTGATTGGTTCATTTCATATTACATGGCGAAATTTTAGAAGAGAACGTAGAAACGCAAATCACATTATACGTTTAAAATTTGTATTACAAACATGTTTATTTTTGTAATACTTATGAAAACGAACACACTGAAAACAAGAAAATCCAGTTTTGGTTTACAAAACAAAAATTGTTGTTTCGTAACATTACCTACTTTTTATTACGCAAAATGTATTTGTATCAAATTATTTAATTTCTTCATAACTTAAAAATAATATATTCGTAATGGAAGTATAAAGTTTACGTATGTGTATGCTGTAGGATGAATATGCAAAACTTTGTATCCACTATTGATTTCATTACCTAAGGCCTGTAGGCAAATTTGGATCAGAACGAATGGATTTATGATGGGAGAATTGGTAGAATGAAGAAAATGGGAGGAAACGAAAGAACCCTGAGGAAACCCACGGACCGGAGGTGAGCGCTCTACCTCCGCGGCTCCAAAATAGCTCTCATACTTTATGGAATTTATTGTCACAAGATGTTCCCCCCAAAAATCTCTTTTAACAGAAATGAACTCAAATAAATAATAGAAAAGTTAAATCTTTGATCATTTCGTTTGGAAGATGTAGCGTGAAAATAGGAAGCAATTGAGATTATAAAATTTGCGGTTACTTAGGAAGGAAGGAAGGCACAGATGTCATTTTAGAAGGAAAACAGGACGTCGAAACATTGTAAATCGTTTCATTTTCGAACTTAATTATGGTGTATACACCTCTGAAACCATTTCATTCATTGTGTACGGACGAAAGTAACGTAGAAGTTTCCTACATTTTGACTTTCTTTTGTAAAATATACCATAAGTAACGCCATATCTTCTTTCCTTTCCAAAACTATTACAATTTGTTGTAATTGTCCATTTTTCATGGCTATCTTCCGTAGCGAACACTACATATTTGTAAATTTGTGTTTACTGGCTAAGGTAGTTGAAAAGGACAAACTAACTTAGTAGCTGTATCAGTGCTGCAAGTTATTTAAAACAAAAACTTTTAATTTGAAAAAATCGATTTAACTAAAAAGACCCAACAAAAATTATTAAAAAAAAAAAATCAACCCTGACAGTGACCCTCTCGATGCATGCTACGTGGTGATGTATTATAAAATTATCACTATTATAGCGGCTGCTCTACGTAGAGTTCTGTTGCGTATAGTGTAGAATCTGGTGTAGTCAGGGGTGATGCAAGTAGGAGACACACACACACTACCCTCTATTCTTGGGACTCATCAACCTGCTGATTTTGTATCCCGTTCTGCATTGGACGCATCCGAAATAATGAAGCATTCGAAGGGAAACTCATTGTAAACGCTTTTTTTTTTCCCCCCCGAATCACTGTTGCTTCGCTTACCACCAAGACGGAGTTGCGGTGCGTTGTTTAAAAAAAAATCACCTCTCGTTACATTCAACGCCGCCATATAACAAGTATGTAATACGGAGAAATAACGTAGAATCGCTTAATTCTTTCTGATCTTGGGAAAGCAATGTTTGTCTAAAAGTTTGGTTACTTCGAGGATTCGGGTATTGCACAACAGGATAATAGAATTAACGTTATTTCGCGTTTGTAATATCGTGAAAGCGTGCATTAAAATTGAGTTGCAGGTAGTGACTCAAAGCAGTTGGTAGAAACGCAAGAGGATAAATATCTTCAGAATAACATCTAGACTATTACTTTCAGTAATTCAACGGAGAGTCAGTATATTTTTATATACAAATTAATATTTCCATTGATCAGTAAATCTTCTTAAGAAAGTCTTAACAATTCTGTGTAGACTTATTCGTAGTATTGGACACTATATCACTGCATTATACTGTGCAACACTCAATTACATCAATATTCCAATATTATAATTCAAATACTTTGACTACCTCTAGGCCAAATCAATAACGACATCCATCGTAAAACAATACAAGAACGATCTGGTTCTTCAGTCATATTGACTCAAATATTTTACTTTAATCAACATTATGATTCTATCCTGACGGAGTTGCCTATGTGTTTTCGCAATTAATTTCAACACAGCATCAAAAAATGCAGTGTTTTCATTGAGATACATTCGTATTATAGTGGACGTTAAGGGATAGTCCATGGATTTTGTGCAGGAAAGTTGTGGGGAAAACGAAAGTGTAACCACTCACGGACTGTCATAATGGACAAACATCAGTCGGGATTAATACTTAGTGTGAGATGCTGTTTGTAATTGTTGAAAATTTGTCTATTTGATGCTTAATTTTATACTAATGTATGTTTCATTGCAGGTGCCTGCTTTTGAATCTGCTGATGGACACTGCCTAACCGAAAGCAATGCTATAGCGCATTTTGGTAAGCTCTATTTGTAAACTTGAGTTTTCGTTAACAAAGTTTTTGATCTTTTGGATTACATTACTCACTTGGTGTCAATGGACATAAATTATAGAAGTTCTGCGAGCCATGAGCAATACTAGGTCATACTGTTCTGGTAACTTTTTATGTAATCGCTATTACTATATTAAGTATATAATCAGTTTCAGTAGACGCAGTGGTAATAATGGTTCAATAAAAGATGGCGTGTGTGTGAGTGAACTCATACAACTTCATTCATGTTGTTAGTTTAGGGTAGTTTTATTTAATTCATTGGTTCAGGCTGCTGTTCGCTTCCCCAATTTTGATTGAAAGTTTTCTTAGGGTCAAGGGTCGTTAGGGCCAAACAAGCAGCTACACCATAATTCCGTCAGCTATTTGAGGGCTTCCCATGGCAAGCACTTTCGAGGGAAAGAAATGCCAGGGTAGCGGCCACGGTGTTTTTCTAGGCACCATACCGGCATTCACTCGGTGAAACAGGAAAACCATGGATAACCTGTCAGTATTGCCAGCGGGACTGAAGAAATGTTTGTCTCCCAAGTGCCGTTCAGAGTTTGTGATTGTAATTATTAGACCACGGGGTTATAGACTGCAGAGGCATTTATTGATCTTGAAATCCTTTCAAATAAGAAGTAAATTATAATTTGTGAAACTTCAGAGAGTACCTCCCTTCCCAACCAAAGGTAAATCCAAATTAATATATTGTAAACGTGGTAAGATATTGGCGATTAAAGTGGCTTGCGAAGGTAAAGAAGGTAATATAATATGTATGTAGTTAGATGTATGTGTAGTGGTTGTAGCGTTAAGTACAGTATCTTGAAGTGACCTTATACCTTACAGCACTGGTCAGAACTTAGGGTGGTTCTGTTTGATAGTTGTTGTGTAACTGTTCATTTTTACCAGTTACGTAATAGTTCTACAATTTTACGATTTGTCTTGACTAATTTAGCCTGTTCCAAGAAATGCCTTTTTTTTTTTTTAATCAAAAGTTTGAATGCTTGCACATTTGATATTACGGAGTACAATTATATCTGAGATTGTCATGAGATTATACGTATTGTTTGCAGCTTAAAGTGCCTTTCTTTTTCAGTTGCTAATGCCCAGCTGAGAGGACAGTCTGATCTAGAAAGAGCGCAGATTATTCAGTGGTTGAGCTTTGCAGATAGCGAAATTTTACCAGCATCATGCACGTGGGTCTTCCCTTGCTTAGGAATAATGCAATTCAACAAGCAGGTAATTAATGTGTTACAGTAATCTCTTTAAATTTTAGATGTTAAACAGTGTTACTCAATATTTAAGAGTATTGAATCGTGCTCGTGGTAGTAATTTTATGTTGTGTAGCTTGGTATTGTACAAACATGAAAGTATCGACGAAAGATTGAGATATAATGCTGATATTGTACTTACCTTGTTGCCATATAAAGTAAAAATATTGTTCTAGATTGTTGACATTGTATTCTTTCATTTAAAATATTTAATTTTTCCTCCCAAAGTACGTATTCAAGCATACAACACAAGTTTTCTTCGGGGACAAACTAGGCCAGAGCCGTTTTCCTTTTCGTGTGGACAGTGTAATGATACAAGACTAATGAAACCTTAAGGCGCTCTAAAGTTCGTAAATGTGGTTTCACCGAATTGTTCGCGGTATAATTCAGTGACTTAAGCTGCTGTAGGGATAGCGTCTTAGAATATCGAATTGGTTCGAGTCCCAGTCAGGTAGATCTCTGTCGTGATTGAACATTCCCAGAATATCTGTTCTGTCTGAGGGATGTCTACGTACAGAAGGTAGTAACTGCTTCAGTTCCACGGAAAGTCTGCCAAACCGTTCTTAGAACTTACGATGAACGAACGCTTCAGATGCCAAACATTCGATTTAAAATATGCACAGTCTACATGGATTAATGAGAGGCTTTGAGTGTGTTTCAGGTCATGAATTCAGTCCGGTAAACCTTGTAATTTTTAACTAATTTAATTTTCCATTCCCGGGTTCCCTATATGGTCCCAACAATTCATGCTTTCGTTGCATACAACTTTTTCCTGCGGATTTCAGTGACGTTTTAACCGTTCTCACTTTTTTTTTTAACGTACTTTTCAGTTGGTTCATATTTTAGTTGCTTTTAAAGAGAAACCTATTTAGCTCTTACAAAAAAAGAAGCTAGGTGGGGTAAGTGCCTCTTTGCGCATTGGGCTCCGTACCAATGTACATTGGATCGTACATTTAAGGCGACATGAGAGAACCATGAAATGGGTAGTGAACTCCCATTACTCTTTTTAAAGCGTGAGGTTCTGTCTGTTGATATTCGTAACGTTATTATTTTATATCTGTTCTTTAAAAAATACGTGACAATATTATCACGTGTTAATCATTTTTCTATTTATTTGTCATCTTGATAGTATATTTTAGTGGTAAACTTAAAAACGCCGAATTAAATGACTATATATTTTCGTATTCGTTGGTGTGCAGACACAAACAAATAAATACACTCATGATATATTTCACGAGTCTGTGCGCTCGTATTATCAAACGATGAGAACAATTAAAAGGATAGGTAATACCGTCGGCGGCAGTTCAAAACCTGGTACGTGTCATTTTCGGCCAGAAATTATTTTTTTGGCTTTCTTTTTAAACCCAATTTATTATGACTTGAGCAGATATCATGTTACTTGCAGCAGCAAATATTAATTATAACGTTACTTTTATAAACTGAAAAAATGTTACGAGGATACGGTTTTTTGTTTCTCCTGAAAAAATTATAAAAACACACACATGTTGATGAGTAAGGTTGAGAACTCATGAAATAAAGCACGAGTTGAACAGAATGTTATGCGATTAGTCTTGGACTAACCCCGTGCTTTGAAATTCACTTCAAAAGAGGTTGAGAACATTTGATTATAATATTATCAGCTTTGACAAAGTGGTTCAGAGGGGACAAATGGATGTGTGTACTAAGTTTTTTTGACATAAAGACCAATAAAGTATGTGCCCATTTTTTTGCTCAGTGTTCGTTTAGTTTGTGCCCCAGCCCAGCATCTGTTAATGCTTTCAATGCAGGACTTCAGTCACTTTCTCGAAAGAATATTCAAGTGTCTATGAATATCCTAAACGTAAACCTTACTTTCAAAAAGAAATTAGATCAAGAGATGAGAGAAGAATGCCCTCAGAGCAAAATGCTAGTCAACATATGTGTCTGTGGTCTCCATGTAATTATAATGTTAAAAAAGGAAGTACTGGTCCACGGTTGGGAAAAATGGAGGGAGAACTTAAGAAAAAGTAATTTTGCTAACAGAAGATTTGTTGGCTGCGATCAGTGAAAATTACAATTGCTGGTCAGAAGTTGTGGCAACCATGTGCAATAAAACAAGCTGCTTTAACTTTTGAATGGAGCGAGATAAACTGATCAAAAGTTAATGATGATCGAGAGATTATGTGGAAGCTTTCTAAGACCAGAGCCCCAGAATCACAAATATATGCATATGGGGGAGGGAAGGTGTCGAACGAACACTTGCACATTTTTTGCGTAACTCAGAGTTAAACAGTCGGTCTATATCTACAAAGACTGGCATAGTTAGCATAGATGTTGAACACCGAAATCGCTTGCCATATGCCTACTCACTAGTGTAGTACAGAATGCTAGGCTATAGAGATTCAGAGCTCTGGAATCGGGGTGCAATTACGACCTAAGCCCGGCCTGCCCCGATTTTACATCCACACCTTTCGGCGTGATCAGAGTCCGACGAAATCAGACCAGATCGGTCCGAGAAGCGGGTTATTGGATTCGACACCCAATTTCCTGATCTTACATGGCCGGATCTGCTCTTTTTTCTGTCGGGCTTAGGGTCTAGCCGAACGATGTGAATTTAAAATCGGACCCAGTTCCAGGCCTCTATAGAGTGAGTCTGTCCTGACTTTCAATTAATGTAACATACATAATTTTTATAGTGAATTTTCGCTGTAATGTAATAAAATGTTGACCAAGTGTGTATATTTTCAGGCTGCAGAGCGTGCAAAGGAAGATGTGAAGCAAGCGTTGAAAACCTTAAATGCACATCTCCTGACTCACACGTACTTAGTAGGGGAAAGAATAACATTAGCAGACATTATTGTGGCTTGTACTTTGCTCCATCTTTACCAATATGTTCTTGAACCCAATTTTAGGTGAGTTCACTTGAATTGTTTTATTATCTGTGTGTGTGTAGCATTGCTCTTAACATGTAAAACTTCCAAACACGAAATAGGCATTTCCACGCCAAATCATCGCAACAAGAAGGCACTTTTCAAACCGACCATCTCAGATTTCCAGAAAAATTGGTAGGATGGTAGATGACATATAGTAATGTACATGTGTAAAATATTATCCCTCAGTAATACACGGCATTAATACAGCAGCGTTGCCACGTAAAAAATATGAGCACAAGGTCAATAACAAGGAATCATAACTTGGTTTCTAATTGATAGAAGTTCGACTCGTTTTGAAGCTAAGGGAAGAAAAACTTTGACCTTGAATATCTAAAAACAGTGTATCTTCGTTTATATATATATATATATAAAGGAATCAGTTATGTAGTTAAATGCAATCTATCGTTGGTGGTTCGTTTTGGGATGACTGGGAAAAGGAGTAAAAGAAATATTCCACATGGACTTAAACCCTTCTTGCACAGAACATGCTTAGTGGCAAATTCAGACATTTGAAACTCTCACTCGCCGTGTAGTTCCCATCTGGCTGCGGATATTGTGACTGGTACAATTTTTGTGGACATATCCTCTGTGAGTAGCAGGGTTGCAACCCGTCCCGATTTTGTCGGGACCCCCAACTTTTGGGGCGATGCAGTGTTCGTTGGGACGCAGATTATTATTCTGATTTTCACGTTTTAGAGTTGAAACCGAAATATTTCATTATTTGATAAGTTTAATGGTATAGGCATAAAGCTACACTTATTATTTGTGTGGGCCATAAAAAATTGATTTTGTTCTCTAATTAGAGAGCAATTCTTTCAAGCTACGCATGTTCTTCATATTGTAGTACAGAAGATTCAGCACATATGGTAATGTGTTGAATTGTCGGAAAACATTTTGTTTTTGATTACTTGTGCTTGTCTGTCAGTTGTTTCTTACTTTGAAAAAATACAAGTTTTCTGCGTTACTTAGTATTTAAAGCGAATTTCTTGTGGAACGCCATTCTACTTGCTTTAGTTCGAAAATTTGACACCTGATCCAGATGAAACCTTGGTCAATCGACTCAGGAGGATCGATTTCATGAAGATAATAGAAAATAAGGTTTTTTTCAAGTGTATTTAAAGCGAATTTCTTTAAATACACTTGATAAAAACTTGATTTTCTATTCTTATCTTCATGAAATCGACCCTCCTGAGTCGACCAAGGTTTCATTTGGATCAGGCGTCAAATTTTCGAACTAAAGCAAGTAGAATGTCTGTACAGCGAAGATGTTTGGCAACGCAACGCAGCGCTTGTCGGCCGAGCTCGGGCTTGACTCATCTGTTCGCGCCTCACGGCTGAATAATTTTTTATTTCTTTCCAGAAATTTCACATGTTCTATCGAAAATTATTCTTAAATGCACTTGGTATGCCCTGGTTTGTGTGGTATGAATTAACTTTTAAATGAGAGAAAAAATGCTTTTAACAGACTTAATACAATGAAAGGTGATTCGATTTTCAGATAACAGAGTGATTTGGTCTCTTCCTTTAATAAGATCTTGAATTTGAATTACTTATTACAATTATTAATTAATTATTGGCCTTTAGCGGTATTTTTTTTCAAACCGGGATAGGTGAGGGGAAAGGATGCAGAAGTCGGCCAGGGTCTAAGTTAAAGGTCTACCATTCCGTCATTTACCAGATGTGACTGAGGAAATACCTTGTCAGGATGGTCGGCCAGTGGTCTCGAATTATAAAATCTTGTGTAATTGCGAAGTCGAAATAATCGTAATTCTTGAATAACTCTTCTCAAATTTTACGTTCACATCCATTCATTAGATTTTCTCGAATGCCTGCAAGCAAGAGGGAACACTTCGTTTATTTACCTTAATTCCTTTTTTTAAGCACAAGCCATTTGATTGTGCGTAGTTGCACGCAGTTCTTAAGAAATTAAGAGGATAAACAGCAGAAAGACCTTTCCGGTAAGTTATTTTTTTAAAAAAATACAAGCTTCATTTAAAGTTCATTTTACATCTAAAAAGCGTAGGTAACATTTTATGGCTTAATAGTTTCCTCAAGGTTACTTTTCCCAGAACAACCTTCTTTATTGATGGGTGAAGGTAAATTAAAAAATGCGAGTAAAAAGGCGTTTGTTAGTAATAAGAAAAGTACAATTTATTTTAGCTAAAAGTAGTTTTTTAACTTCAAAAGTTTAGGATGTTCCTAAAAAAAAGAAAAGATTAAGCATACAAATGGCAAAATGTTTCCATGGAAGTACTCCCTGGCAAGTAGAATCATTTGAGAAGTGTGTGCGAGACAATGCATACGAAATATATTAACGCTCAGTGCTGCAATCATTAACTTTTTTTTGACTTGAAAGGACACAGCAGCAATAGGAAATAACTAAGGAACGTGCAACCATGGATGATTGAAAAAAGACTGCTGCATTTGACCAGTGATCATATGATTTGTGATAATATAGGAAACAAGTTAGCGCGGATGGGGAGAAAAACTGAGATTACTTTTCATCGTGGTTGGTAAGCTGGAGGGAAAGATAGAGACGTCATTAAGATGACAATATTGGAAGCGATCTTTGAGAGGTGAATGTTGGAGTTAATAAAGTGGCTTTATCTTGACCAGCATACAATCCAACGGCGAACGTTGTTACTGCGGCGATAAACTTGCGAATTCCGTAAGCCGTAGTCAGTTAAATTAGGTTGGAGTACAAAGGGGATTCTGTCATTCGTGAGGTAGGTCCAAGCATGGTAATTGATGAGGAAAGACATTGAAGTGTCAACATACAGGATAGGATGAGCATTGCAGTTATTGAATGACAGCATTTAGCTTTGGATCATCACCGATCAACAGCAGAAGAATGAAAGAAACTCATTGCATCGGACCGAAAATCTGGACGGTCACGACAGTCTAGAAGGGTAACAACCCTGCTACTCACAGAAGTATAATATGCCCAAAGAAATTGTACCAGCGCCTTCTACTACTGGTTTAACCAAATATGCACAGCCAGATGGGGGAACTACACGGCGAGTGAGAGTGTTTGACATCTATGAACTTGCCACTAAGCATGTTTTGTGCAAGAAGGATTTAAATCCATGTGGAATATTTCTTTTTTTATTCCTGTTCCTAAGGTCATCCCAAAATGAAACTTGCACTAACGATAGATTGCATTTAACTATATAATTTACTTTATTCTTTAAAAAGAAGCTCAGCTTTTTTTTTAGACTAAAGGTCAGTTTACATGTGACCTTGAAATGAAAAATGCATATTTTTTCTGTAATAGTATTTTTTATCAACTGTTTCTTTAGCTTCAGAACGAGCCCAAGATGAATGTTCTGTCACAATTAGAATCCAAGCTATGATTTTTTGTTGTTGACCTTGTACGCATATTTTTTACGTTTTTTCTCTGGTTGACAACCCTCTGTATTAATACTGAGTGACTATATGCGAGTTTCACCTTCCAGTTCTTATGCGATAATAGTATCTTATACACCCAAACCAAAGTGATGGACCTAGAATTTTAAACTATTTGATTGGTTAGTTTCATATTACATGCGAAATTTTAGAAGAGAACGTAGGAACCCAATTCACATTATACGTTTACAATTTGTATTACAAATATGTTTATTTTTGTAATACACGGAAAACAAAAATCGTTTTGGTTTACAAAAAAAAAAAAAAAATGTTGTTTTGTAACATTACCTACTATTGATTACGCAAAATGTATTTGTATCAAAATATTTAATTTCTTCACAACTTGCTCAAGAATAAGGAAGGATAAGGTTTACCTATGTGTGTGCTGAAGGATGAATATGCAAAATTGTGTATTCACCATTGATTTCAATGTATTAAATGTTCCTTCATGTCCGTGGCTTTGGATTTTATCTAAGGCCTTTAGGCAAATTTGAATCAGAACGAATGGATGATGGGAGAAAATCGGTGGAATGAAGAAAGAGGGAGAAAACGAAAGAACCCTAAGGAAACACACGCACACCGTTTTCGTTCACCACAAAGACCACATGGCACGAGCCTGGATCGAATCGCGGATTCCACGGACCGGAGGCGAGCGCTCTACCACTGAGCGACTGCAGCTCCAAAATATCTCTCGTACTTCACGGAATTTATTGTCATAAGATGTTCCCAAATTGATGGTACAATTTTGAGACCTAAAAACTCTTAACTGAAATGAATTCAAATATATAATAGAAAAGTTAAATCGTGGAACATTGCGTTTGGGTGATGTAGCGTGGAAAAAAAAAAGCAATTGCGATTTTAAAATTTGCTATTAGGAAGGAAGGAAGGCACAGACGTCATTTTAGAAGGATACTAAATATTGAAATATCATACGTAGAAATATTGTAAGTAGTTTCTTTCGAACTTAATTATGGTGTACTGTTTCATGTACTCAGAAACCGCTTCATTCATTGTGCGCCGACGAAAATAACGTAAAAGTTTCCTACATGCTGACTTTATGTAAAATATACCATAAGTAACGCCATGTCTTCTTTCCTTTTCGAAACTATTACAATTTGTTGTAATTGCCCATTTTTTATGGCTATCTTCCGTAGCGAACACCACATATTAGTAAATTTTACTTTAGTGTTTACTGGCTAAAGTACTTGAAAAGGAAAACTAACTCAGTAGCTGTATCAGTACCGCAAGTTATTTAAATTTAAAAAATTGATTTAAATTTAAAAAAAAAAAATCGTGATTTTTTTTTTTTTTTCAACTCTGGTTAAAATTTTCTGGATATTGGTTGTGTACTATGTATTAATTAGATTCCGACGATCGTTTCATTTGCCTTTCTGCTCACATCGTCAGGAAATCTTGTTTGAAAGGTTTACGAATCGATCGTCGGGTTCTAATTAAATAAATAATAGTACACAACGAATATTCGAAAATTAGCTTTATTAATAAAACGATATACGTTGTTAAAGGTTTAAAGCACGTATATTCTACATTTGCTTGCTTCGAGGTGTGATCACTCTGTAATTTGTAATTTTTTTTAAAAAAAATAGTAGAATTTAAGTGTAAATGTGTATATATCTACTCTCAGGAATTTGTATTGAGTTTTGTCCTCTATAATAGGGGTATGCAGAAGTTCTTTGTCCTCATTTGCCTGTTCTAGATTCCCGTATCAACTATCAAGATGAAAAGTTGAGAAAGGTTAATTTGTAGAAATTTTGAAGTCAGTCTTCGTATGGTTTTGTTTGTTTGGTAACGTACCGTCTGATAATGATCTGTTTGCTTACGTGAACACTTGCCAATAGGTATGAAAAGGAGTTTTTCTGATTGTGGTTAGACCATATATCAGCTTTATTTCACTAGTTGAGTGTAGGTCGTTTTTATAGTTATACATTTAGTTTTCACCAGATTCAAATAGTACAATACAAGAACTCGGGGCCGAGTGGCTGTAGCTCAGTTGGTAGAGCGTTGATATCGCATTTGGACGGCGATGAAATCGTTGACCATCCTGACGGTTTTTCCTGTTACCGGGCTAAGGCAGCGATTCATACTAGGCCCTGACCGTCTCCTTCCCACATTCTCTCTACTTTATCCAGATCAGGTGTTTTTTTTTAGTGGTTTTATTTATGCGTGTCCGTATTATGTCTTACTCAACGGTTATTGCCGTTACTTCAAGATAGCAAAGTAAAAGTTGCATTATTGAGTTTAAAATAATAGTTATGTTTCATTGAGTTTGCATTTCATTAAACTTCAGGAGGCAGTTGGGATAGTGGCGCTTGGTATGAGTTATCACCCGAGCTTGTTAATCTCTCAAATTGTGTGAATGCGTAAAAACTTAAGTATGAGATATATGTGTATATCTATAGTATCTAAACTAAAACTAAGTTGGGTGGCGCGACGGCCTCTTGAGGGTTGTGGTCTGTCATACTGCTGTATTACGTTCAAGAAGAGGTTTACGGGGTCAGCGTAACGCCTAATCGTAACTGTGTGTGACTTTTGTGACCGATATTTCTTTTGTTAAAGTAACTCCTCAGTTGTCCTCAAGATACTGGGGGGTCATTCCACGCCAAATCGTACAGGGGTGTCACCCGACCATCTCCGATTTCAATGAAATTTTATGTACAGCATCTATAGACAATTATAAGAACCCGTATTTCTTATTTTGCCCATATTAGCTCTGCTTTGGTTTTGACAGCCTTCGAAAGATAACTCTGCCCGACGATTTTTTGTATGCTGCGATGAATGAACTTCAACTCGTCACTCCGAACTTCAACTGAGCACCACAAGGCCACGTTTGATTCAAGTGTATTTAAATTCTCCATACCAAATGCAAATTTCATGAGGATTTCAAAAATCAGGACTAAAATGGCATAATTATAATTCTAAACCATGAAATTTAGTTTCAAAATGGAGGCAATCGAATTTTTCAAAGGTACTTACTAAATTCTGTGTACCTTTTTTCTGTAAGCGGGGAATTCAATGAATTTCAGTTAAGGGAGTACATAATGTCCTAGTAACAACCTACAGAGCATGGCACTTGGTACTGGGGTAGTAGTTTCCAATAGAAACTATTTCAGTACCAGACCCCATAAAAATATCCCTTAAAAACCAAGATGGCGCGCCTTCCAAAATGGCGTCACATGGTAGCTCGTATTTCGTCACACACAACAATATAAGTAGAGCCATGTAACAGTACAGATAACGTAAATATTCATACTAACTCTATGAATACAAAACCACCAGACCACAAAAACATTCAGAATTCAAGATGGCGACCTTTTCAAAATTGTTGTTTTTGGATCG
>JAGDQP010028058.1:0-24453 GCA_022664845.1 Lepisma saccharinum
TTGAACATCGACATTTAGGATATAAAGAAGAGTACATGCCCTTGTTTCTCAATGTTCGTATATTAATATCTGATTCAAATTGGAGTCTTACATTTGTGAAACCTTTCTTGTAAGTTTGTCATTAAAATTACGCATATTTTCTTGCTGCATGCATAGAATACGTGATATGTTACGTAGTATGGTGAAAACAAAGAATATTTTCTTCTGTATGCTGCAATCATTATGAGAGTTCTAAACTAAAGGAAAGAATACTCCACGGAACATATTAAACTGTGACCATAGAAACATACACCTACAATCAAAACTTTCGAGGGCCGGTCGCAAGTCGCTGTGACGCAGTGGCAGCAGTAGACGTACAGCAAGCGACATTTCAGACGCGGGAAGTAATGGAGTAACGAATAAGGCAGAACGGGGCGATGTGGATTGCAGAAGATGGATTACAAGTATGCAATCTAGTCGTCAGAAAAGTTACAACAATACAGGAGGTGCATTATCCGTACAAATCGTTCGCAGGCCGTTGATTATGTTGAAGAACAGCGAAAATTAGCGAAGATACCTGTCACGCTATTCTGGCAGATGATTTGAACATGAACTTTCCGGCGGTAAAGCACGTTATGCACGTAACGTTCGACCAGCTTCAATAGAGGATGACTATTTGTGGAGACGTGATAGACAATGCAACACATCATTACGGGTGATGAAACCTGACACTTCCTCTACGATCCGATACTGTAGTGGCAACCAGCGACCTGGAAATCGGCGTCTCTCCACTTCTGCCTCAGCATAACAAACGACGTAGCCAGGACAGTTCCAAAATCAAAGTCATGCTGGACGTGGTTTTTATGCCTTTGGCGTTATGTATATATAAGTCATCCCCAAGTGTTACACTGTGAACAAAGAATGGTGTCCGGAAATTCTACCTCGTCTGCGTGAATAAATTTGTCGAAAGCATAATGAACTGTAACAAAAGAACACTTGGCCTGGCCATACGCCATACGCGAGAGTATTCCCGCGCGTCCCTCCATTCTTGTGCCAAATGAACTAAGATACACTCAGTGTTGGAAAATCCTGCATATTCATCGGAAGAAGTCATTAACGCAGCTTGTGTGCACGATTCTACAAAACGTTCTCCAGGAATGATGCCAGTAGTTATATCGATTCACTGTGATTGAAAGTATGAAAAAAATGCAAAAATTAAAGACACCAACCCAAGTTTACAAGCGATTTTTTAAAACACTTAAATAGCAATAGATTAGTGGCCTATGTTTGTTTTCCCCATTTACTAATAGTAGGGGAAAATAGAAGTTTTGTTATCAGGGTACTATTTTGCTTTTAAAAACTTATTTTATCTAATTTAATGACATGTTTTAAAAAATACATTCTTAAATAGTAAGAAGCAAGTAATACCCTCTTACCCTGGAACTTCAGTGATAAAATGGTTTTCATAGGTAGATTATTTTATGTGAATATTTTTCATTTCCCTTACTCAAACATTATTGAATAAATACAGGAAAAAGTTATTCAAAAAAATGTTAGAAGCAGTACAATTAAGCTTTACAGAGCGTTACTTGACGAATAGCTTTGTCGAAAAGTAAATATACTGGAGCAACTAATCTAAGTTTCATCGCCGTATTCGACCATATAATGTTCAGGGGTAGCAAACAAAATCAGAGGCGCTTCACTTCTAGATTATTTTCTTTATTTTTATTATTATAATAATGTTTACAAAGAATTTGCTTTAGTGAATAATGTGAAACTTATATAATGGGAATAGTATTTTAATATTTGTAAGATTACTACATTATTTACACACGTTAACGAATAATTTCATTTAATATATTTTTCAAAATAAATTTTTCTTTTGTTTCAAAATGTAAACGATTTTTTAAATAAATTCTAGTTTCTACCTTTTTTATTTGAATCCTATTTCCTATTTCCATTCTTATAATAATAAAAAAAGCTTAGACTCCCACTGGCTACAATATCTGACTGTTTAATGATGGATAAAAGGTCTAAATTCTATTAGTAAACAATATAATATCACTCAAACTTCATTGAGAAAGTCGTAATTTAAAAAAAATACTTAATGTTGTCGAAATAATAATTGTTTAATTAAATTCGGCAGTCCGAAAAACATAGAATTTCACATGAAATATAAGTAATTTGTACTACTTAGAAGTTGTTGCATAGAAACGTCTATTTTCCACCATTGTGATACTTTGGCACCGGTACACTACTTGTCGAAGGACATTACTTCAAACTTGGCTGTTCATAATAGATGTCGTTTCTGTGCGTATTTAAATTGAACAACCAAATACAAAATCCACACACATATGAAGCGAGACCTATGATTTGATCTCAAAACGGAAAATACTTCGAAATACCCGTAATGTTAGCGATCTCGCTTTTTGTGTGCATGGGCAAGGGTTTAATTCCCCCCGGAATACATTGAATAGAGTGGTTCGGAACCCACTTTACCAAAAACTATAAGTTCGGTCCTTAGAAGCTCACAAGATTGTTTAGGATGTTAATAATAATTCAACCAATCGACTAAAATGTAAAAAATACACAACTATGCGAGGTTTATAGTAAAATCAAAGGAATTTATGGTGATGTCTTTATGAATAAATAAAGAGTATAGTGTTGGTACAAAAATTTTAATGTGAGGAAATTGAACGTCCACGAGTATAAACTAACCGGGCGTCCGTCTGTCAGTGCGAACAACATTAGCATCATGTATGATGAAAACAAAACTATTTTACACCACACAATTGAAAAGGTAAATTTTAATGTACTCTAATTTCTTAATTCTTCTACACAAAATTTACAGACATTAAAGTTTTAAGTCCTTTTCGATCATATTTTCTCATTGCGGACTTCCTCTTCACCAATCTGGTATATGGCGTATAAATCCAACAATCTACCTAAATTGTAGAAAGTCCAAAACTTCTTTATTCATATCGTATTAATTACAATATAGAATACCGAACCTGGACAAAAACTAAACGTAACATTTAGAAATTTATTATATAATGAAAAATATATGAACTTATTGAAATATAAGATATGATCCTTCCTTCCCTTTCTTCACATACCAGCGCCTTGACACAACGCACGTTACCAACATTATTTCTATCTTCAAACACAGAAATTTAGTTTGCTTCATCTATTTTTGTTTACAGACTGTCGCATTACATATCCTTACAACTCTCTTCCGTCGCCACCAGACTTTTGCCTAAGTCAAAGAAATTTTCTAGATAAATAAGATTAGAAATTGAAGTTAAAAAGCACTGCTATTTAGCTAATATTCTGTATCATCGTTGTTTTGTTTTGATTTGGTTGGTAAATCAGGACAATACAAAATGGCGTTTTCTATATTGGTGGTAATTTGTAATAAATAAATAAATGGCCCGCTGTATGTATCGAGTCCATAAAAGAGAAAACCGGCCTACTTTTCATGCAACTTGAGGATTTTCTGGTAGATTTTCTTCGTTGGGTACGAAGAAGAATTGAATGAAGTAGTCACTATATTATAAAATTGCGTAGGTGTATGCCGGAGAAACCAAAACCTTTTCACACGGTATGATAAGACATATGGTCTATGTCCCACTTGGTTTTTATATTTTAGTCTTCTGCTAATCTTTTCTCGGTGCTTGGCTTTAATTAGATAGTGATCTGAGACGCAATTATAGCCTCTATAGATAGCTTCGAGTGTCAGTTATAGATGACGAGTGTCTATTGCTGATTAGTACATGATCGATCTGGTTGACTGTGGTGCTGTTGTGAGACTTCCATATTCCCAGATGAATTTTCTTGTGTGGGAAGCATGTGCTTTTGATTATCAGCTTATTTTCTATTGCAAACTGTATGATCATGTGTCCATTTTTATCGCTGTTTTCATGAAGTTGGTGCTCTCCTGTAATCTTTGTTGCCACGTATTTGTTCCTATCTTCACATTAAAATCTCCGATTATTATTGTGGTGTCGTATTTGGGTACCTGATTGTATGTTTTTTCAAGATCAGGATAGAATAATTCTTTTGTTCCCCTATCTTTGCTCTCCGTGGGGGCGTGTACCGTTACTATTGATATGTTTCTGAATCTTCCTTTTATTCGCAGTTTGCTGATCCTTTCATTGCTGCGAATAAACTGTATTACTTTGTCCTTTATGTGTTTATTTATCATGAACCCGGTGCCAGATTGCCCTGTTCTTTCTTCTGTCCCGCTATAATAGATCGTATAGTTTTCTTGGTTTATTTTTCCTGTGCCCTGCCATCTTATTTCTTGTAACGCTATAACATCTATGTCTTTCATGATCGTTTCTCTTGCTATTGCTTCAGATTTTCCTGGTGCTAGCATTCGCTGTACATTCCATGATGCCAGACTCAAATCCTTTTTCCGTTTCCTTGTCGTATCCATTGTATTTCTTCCGTTATTCCGAGACTCTGGTTTCTGTTGATGAACAATTTTTTTTTGTTTTTTTTTTTCGTGGCGAGGTTGTTAGCCTTGCGCACAACCCCCAACCTGGAGGACCAGGACTTTTCTGTCGGGGTTCTCTTCCCCTAGCCTTCTTAGATCCCTCTACTAAATGCAAGGCAGCAGTGCTGGTTTGGTCCGCCCCGGGATTACCCGGTACACGTCATATCTGATGAGCTTTCCCCTATCCGCCACCTGGGGAGGCGCCTGGTGGGAGTCCAGGATCTCCCCCAGAGGTTGTAGTACACTAAAGAAGTTAAAGTACGCTGTAGAAAAATAGTTTACTAAAATTGTGAAAACATTATTATCGGTTCATGCAATAGCATTTTCTTCATAACTGTTTAATATCAACATTCTTATTTTATATGATATGAAAATTTAGTTATTTTCACACCGGCGTACTTTACTTCCCAACTAAATACTTATGAGAATAGAAGTGTCACTTGTGCAATCTTTCTTCAGTGTAGAGATAAGTGTGTTATTTTCGAGTTCGAATCTTTGTATGAATTATCAAATTTCTCTACTTCTTTGTTGTGCTTGTATGCTATAAGTTCTGTTTGGTTTTCGATAGATATAGCGATGAAAGTTTGATTTCCTCATTTTAATGTGAAATATTACATCCTTAACCTACATTCTTGTGAAAAATGAATGGAATTTGTTCATTTTTCTATCATTCTTTTGTTCTCTATTGTGCCTGTTTTCCACTGGTTTTCAATCGTTTTCCTGCTCCAATCATCCCTCAACCAGTGCTGGACACGACTCTATAGAACGAACGAAGAAGTCGGGAAAGTTGGGGTTGTGTAAAAGTTCATAGTGTTCCTCCAGCACTCTTTAACATGAAACAGGTGTGGTCCATTCAGTGACCCTTCCGCCCGTGAAAACGCTCCCATGAGAGAATCGACCAAGTGTTAAATTGCACGTGTTCCTCTCCGTTATCGCCTACCCAACGGCAGCTCCCGGCACGTTCCCACTGTAGCGCTCTCTGTCGGGTTTCAAACTGCTCTAATTATCGTGAAAGCTCTCTTTACCGTTCCCAAAATGCTCCGTTTTTTTTCTCTCCCTCTCTTCGATCCTAAAACTATCCTTCTACAATACTCTCTCTCTCTCTTTGCGTCTGCGATTTTGATTATGACTAATCTAATGTTTCAAGGTGAATGGAAATTTTAATTGGTTAATTATTGCGAACAATGGTTAAACCTACAACATTAAAGAGGTGTGAGAAATCTCTGTTTCAAGTACTTACTCTCTATGTCGTGAGCAATGCCTCTATCCACATAGAAAAGATCTTAATTTCGTCCTTAAATTTCTTAATCCTATAACTATACGGCGGCAATTGTTATTAACAGAAGCAAACCTAAAAAACTATGTAATGTTTACGACAGTACAGATAATAATGTGTTAAAAAGTTATCGTTGTTGTCAATAAAAAAGTTAGTTAATGTTAGACATTGTATAGAAATATGAACTCTTATTTCAGTTGTGAAGCATTTACTATGACTTTTGTTTTCAATGTACGTATTTCTTTAATATAATATTGATTAGTCTCCCTAAAATTGTCCTTTTCTTACATCTGCTTTTGTTTCCATGAAACAAGGGGATTAGTGAATTTTTAGTGATCATTTTCTATGAATCTGAGTGTACATTTAAGGTAACAAACTGTGCTACATTTTTTTTGTGCAAAATTTCGCCAAATGCAATGAACGTAGTACAGAAAGATGCGAAAAAGCAAAACTCAGTGATACGTGTTGCCAAAATATGGAATCAGCACCTCATTCTTCCATCAAGAGTACGTGGTTCTATTTTTTGATATTCTATTACGTCCGTCAATTATCGATAATTGCCATACTTCTGACGTTGCAGTTAAGGCATATATTTTATTTTTTTTACTATGGAAGAAACAGTTGTTCAACATTCAACAGTTGTTTATATCCTGTTTGTATGTTTATTATTCAATGTTACTTAGTTACAATAATTGCACTTTCGTCTGAGTTCGTAATTGATTTCGAGATTTTATGTAATCATATTTATTGAACCAGAGTAAAAGGTACGTATTATAAAGATTTTCTTAAACATAATACATTTTTAAAATTGTGGATGTTTATAAAAGTGTAACAGACTCCAAGAAGAAAAAGTCCTTGCGGAGGTACGAGAGAATGTCTTAGATAGCAAGATCCAATTGATTTGTCGAATTTCACCTCCGACATAGATCGATGCAGTTTCGTGCAAAATTAATATCATATTTAGGAAGAAATATTTGGTCTGAACTAATTGGAAGAAACTGACGTCTGAAAATTCTGTCTGGCACAAGTTGGTATAGACTACCGAACTTCGTCATTTTTGGACAGATGTGAACATTTTTTTTAATGAATCTTTTCGCTTGAAACTTTTTCAAGGTAATTACAGTCAATCGTCCACAATTTACTGAGAAAATGGAAAATCACTTGCTGCCGTATTAATAATATATTACAATACAATTACAACAAAAAGGCAACGGCATAATTTTTGTAGAGAGATCCAAAGTGACTACACTCAAACGCAATTTTGTAACTGTTCGACCAGTGTAAATGTAATTTCTCTTTTCAAAATTTTAAATTTGATTAAAATTTTATTATTGATTATATATGACTTTGAAAAGACAATTGAATGTATGTTTGATTTCATGTTGCAATAATGTTGAACTGAAGTTTTTACAATGTAAACAGTCTTATTGGAATATTTGATGTAATTAAATATATGGTTTATATGATATTGCTAATGCTATTAGGAGCTGAAGATCCTATACTTCATATTGAAAGTTGTACTGACGAAGGAATACTTGCTTCTTACTATTTAAGTATGTATCTAATTTCATGTCATGTAAAAGATGACATGAAATTAGATAAAATAAGATATTTAAAGCAAAATAGCACGCTGATAACAAAATTTCTATTTGCCTCTACTATTAGTAAATGGGGAAAACAAACATAGCCCACTAATCTATTGCTATTTAAGTGTTTTAAAAAAATCGCTTGTAAACTTGGGTTGGTGTCTTTAATTTTTACATTTTTTCATACTTTCCATCACAGTGAATCGGTATAACTACTGGTATAATTCTTGGAAAACGATTTGTAGAATTGTGCACACAAGCTGCGTTGATGACTTCTTCCGATGAATATGCAGGATTTTCCAACACTGAGTGTATCTTAGTTCATATGGCACAAGAACGGAAGGACGCGCGGAAATATTGTCGCGTACGGCCAGGTCAAGTGTGTTTTTCTTTGTTACAGTTCATTACGCTTTCGACAAATTTATTCACGCAGACGAGGTAGAATTTCCAGCCACCATCCTTTGTTCACAGTGTCACACTTGAGGATGACTTTTATATGTATAACGCCAAAGGATGGCGTTAAAACGCGTCCAGCATGAATTTGATTTTGGAACTGTCCTGGCTACGTCGTTTGTTATATGCTGGGGCAGAAGTGGAGAGACGGCGATTTCCAGATCGCTGGTTACCACTACAGTATCGGATCGTAGAGGAAGTGTCAGGTTTCATCACCCGTGATGATGTGTTGCATTGTCTATCACGTCTCCAAAAATAGTCATCCTCTATTGAAGCTGGTCGAACGTTAAGGCGAGCATAACGTCCTTTACTGCCGAAAAGTTCACGTTCAAATCATCTACCAGAATAGCGTGACAGTTATCTTGGCTAATTTTCGCTGTTACTGCAACAAAATCAACGGCCTGCGAACGATTTGTACGGATAATGCACCTCCTGTATTGTTGTAACTTTTCTGACAAACATCGGCTAGATTGCATACCTGTAATCTCCAACAGACTATCCATTTTCTGCAATCCACATCGGCCCGTTCTGTCTTACTTGTTCGTCGTTACTCCATTACTTCTCAGGTCTGAAAAGTCACTGTATGTCGCTAGCTGTACGTCTACTGCTGCCACTGCGTCACAGCGACTTGCGACCGGCCCTCGAAAGTTTTGATTGTAGGTGTATGTTTCTATGGTCACAATTTAATATGTTCTGTGGAGTATTCTTTCCTTGATTTTAGAACTCTCATAATGATTGCAGCATACAGAAGAAAATATTGAATATCTTATATTCTGTGCTGTTATCATAGTACGTAACATATCATGTATCCTATGCACGCAGCAAGAAAATATACGTAATTTTAATGTCAAACTTACAAGAAATGTTTCACAAATGTAACACTCCAATTTGAATCAGGTAGAAATATACGAATATTGAGAAAGAAGGGCATGTACTGTTTTTTATATCCTAAAATGTCGACGTTTAAAGGGTCAAACACGGACCAAGATGCAAGCTGTAGAAAGCAACATTTCTGAAACGTTTTCAAAACCAGAAGAAGTAGCAAAACAATTAACTAAGAAGCTGTTACACACGATACTAACAATTTTTGTTGTATGTCTCACGTCCCTCCCTGACTAGCAGATTAATAAATCCAAAGTAGAACATCAATTAGCGTAAATTCAAATTGTCGAAAGAACAAAAATTCAATTCCAGGTTAGAAAATTGCTACAAAGTGTCCACTAATTGTTTGAATGGAATGAATGTTTTAGGGGATATAAATAGGGCGATTCTCTCACTTGAGACTTCCAACAATTATCTATAAAATATGTTATTAAGATAATGACTTCAAAATTTATATATACGCTTACCTTCAATGGAAAACAGGATCTGCTCACAATAGGTGCTTAACATGACCTCCTTCCACATTCAAGCAAACTTGAATGTGTTTCTCCAAATTCTGGAATACTTTTCTCAAAGTGTCGCCGTTAACTGCTTAAATCTCCTGGCGTAAAGAGTCTTTGAGTTGTTTGACTGTGCGGGGTTTATTTTTGTGCACTTTGACCTTTAATTGACACCAAAGAAACAAATAGGCAGGCATTAGATTGGGAGATCTGGTTGGCATAGCTTTTTAGATAATTCTGTTTGATTGAAAACATTGTTACTCACGCGACATTCAACTCACAATTGCGGAGATACGGACGCTGGAAAATTGCAAAGTCAAGCCATAACATCCAGCAGAGCTTCATGCTGTTGTGCATTGTTAACATTATGCGCATTTTAATTTTTACTCCATTGTCTAAAAACCATAACATTTTTATAAACAATATTCTGGGGCCTCTAGCGAGAGAATCACCCCGTATAATACCCAATAAATTAAACATGCTTTTTAATTTTCCTTCGAAATTGACTAAGATTTGAAACAGAAGAATTTTCTTGAATAAGATATTGTCGGAGAGTAAACTGGAAGAAACTCTGTTATGATAGACAGTCAAATACATGTGACTGTAAAAAGGGCCGCAAAAGACTTGAAATATCCAGATGAAACGACATAAACTTTATATTCTTCGTCTTTTGCATTTTTCTTTAGTCACTTGTATACTTGCAGAAAACTACGGCTTTCTTTCTTGTAAATTCTGTGGTTACACTTCCATATAATTTTTAATTCAGTACTTACGTCACAAAATGAAAGCTCGAAAATATTGTCAGTTTGTATTCCTTGCTGTGACTGAAATAAAATAAAAAAGAAAGAAACGGTTTTATTTCGACTAAAAACATTCATTTACGTTTAGTGCATTAGATAAGTTAAACTGTTTATGTAAAATATTTTCTTTTCGTCCATGTTACTTCAAAGTAATGGCGAATAGCTACAAATCCACTACTGACAAATAGTTTGATTTTTCTCGCAGCTGTTGTTTAATTTTTGTGTTATTAAAATATAGAAGATACAAAAGAAAAGAAAATTTTCTAAATGAAAATAATGTAAAAGTATTCTTCTGTAGCGCACAGTGTCACGAAAAATTTGGCTTTCTTCACGGAAAAACATCTGCAAAAGTTACCAATTAAAATTTAGCAGACTGTTTATCAAAGCCGCGTTGTATTTAATTTGAATTATATTTTGTTTTAGACATATTTAGCTCAAATAGGTTCTAAAAGCCACGATTTATATCTGGTTGCGGAATGTTAGCAACCACTATAGTACCAAAACCCACAAATTTCATTCGTGCTCTCTAGTCAGGAAATGTTGCAACGCTGTGCCAGAATTAATCCCTTTGTGGTGATTATCCACAATGATTTCTGTGAATGGTATTCTGCAAATCGCCTCGAAACTTGGGCTATCAGTGCCGTTGTTTCTAAGATTGCGTATACGAAAACACAGAAAGGAAAACTGTTCATACTCGCACTTTACGAAGGTTGCCATTACCACATGCAAAGAAAGATCAAAGAATAAACAATATGGTTATGTTTTTATCTTCATAAATTTGCTATGGTATAAAGTCATATGTTCATACTAACCCATACAGGAAGAGAAAGCAGTGTTCCGGAAAACTGAAGACACAGGTGGAAAATACCATCCTTGTAACGGATCTTACTTGTTGTATTTCTGAAGAAGCAGTTGGTGACGTTAGGAAGCGCCTAGTAATTGCAAGAAGAAATTTTGACTTCAGTAGTAGCAATCTTCAAAATCGAATTAGTTCTTACAATCAATCAAGGATTAGATATTGTTACTTCTATATCAACTTACTCAAATGAGAAATCTACTTTGAATAGCGTTAGAAGAAAGGCCCTCGGGGTAAAGCAAGAGGTTTCTGACACTTATAACTTTATATTTCCGGATGATTTTATTGTATTTGAGAATGGTACTTCTTGAGTTTCACAAAAATAGGAATAACAAGAGAAAATTTGTTTTGCTTACGAAGGATTGAAACCAATAAGCCTATACTAAAGTATACTGAAGTGTTGTTTTGTGAGCGAACATAAAACACTTAGCGCAAATTTACACCATCCATGCTGACATTGGAAGTTCTCTTGAGTAAACATAAGCTATTTCAGTCACATATACATTACTTCCAAATAAAATAGAAGCATATTTACACGTTTGTTGAAGTTTGTGAAAACTTGAACACAAGCTGGCCAAAAGTAAAAAAAAAGTTTAGGGATTTTTCATGTTGGGTTGATCACAGTACATCTGTTATGATCAGAAATTACTTATCAAAGTGTTTATTTCCTTTTACCTGTCCCAGAATAGGAGTCGCAAAGCTACCTATGTTCGATTGGCATCGCTTGTGTTACTGAGGCAGTAAACGACCCACGTGTTGAAAGTTGTATAAAAACTTTAGATTGAAGCAGATCATAATCAAATAAAATGGAACCAACGTCTGAAAGTACGTAGAATATATAAAAAAGGTTAAAGAAATAATTTATCAAATATAAATTATTAGTGAAATTATAATTATTGATATTTATTAATTGAAAGCGTTAAAATACGGTATGTTATTATGAAAGAGTTATGTTGCTCCGTGTTGTACCGCTGTCAGACTTATTCTGAGTTATGGTCAAATATATTTTCTTCAATATAAGACAAAAAAATCTTCCCGTAGTTGCCCCTGTTTGTTATTCAATTGTTTCAAAATAGCGGTTCCAAAAATCCATTTTCCAGACCCTTTGAGCTAGAGCTACGAAATTTGGCACAAATGTGTATTAGCACGAGCAGTTTAGGAAAATATTACAATATGTTGAAAAGGTCGCCATCTTGGATCCAAAATGGCCGCCAAACATATTGTTGTATAGGGTGCAGAGCCTAAACCGCTGGAGCTAGAAACATCAAATTAAATATTAACGTACATGATCACTAGTAGGCTAAGAAAATATGACAAAATGTTTCGAAAGACGCCATCTATTAATCCGAAATGGCGGACCAACAAATCCATTTTCTACGCCGTTTCAGCTAAAGAAACGAAATTTGTCATAAAGGTGTATCATCACGAGTAGTTTACAATACGTTGAAAAACCCGCCATCTTGGATTCAAAATGACCGCCCAAAATTCAATCAGGAATCATTGATTTAAAAAACATCATATTTCATTACAATTATCATTTAAGTATACGCTAAAATGTTATTAGTCATCAGAATTTATTGCAAATTTAGAAATTGTAAAGACGAGAAGAAGGGGAGAGAGATATAAAATTGATCTTATGGGGTTTTAATGAAATAAGGTTAAAAACAAAATAACATAAAGAATTCCATTGGTATCGAACAGATCGAGAACAAGTACTTATATGTTTAAAATATTTTCAGTAATAATACCAACAACGCCTTAACCAACGTGTTGATGTATTCAGACTTAAATGAAATGTGGATTGGAAAGTGAAATAACTAACTTTTGTTGAATTTTTAAAAAAAATAACTTTGTAGGATCAAAATATTAACAACACTAAAGTCTTATTTGAAGAAATTCCTATGAGATAGCATTATCATAAATAATAAAGATCACAATAGTTCTGTGTTAGAGTTAAAGTAAGATCATATTTCTCTTTCACTCAGTTCATAAATTAGATATCGCTTAGGTGTTTGATTTATTATTTACCGTATACAAGACGCTTTGTGAAATTTACTTTCTTTTACTAATTTGATCATACTTTTTTTTTTAAATAATGACTTTTAGAGGAAAGACTATTTCTTTGTTTTAATATTGTATATAACTGGGAAAACTTAGATACAGTCATTGTAGAGTTTCCTGATACATGGATAGAGAACATACACCTAATGATATGAAAACCTGAGACTGTTTTTCTTTTTGTTGCTTTTACTACTTTTGTTACTTACGAAAGACCTCTCAAATTAATATTCCAAATTTCTAGTGGAGATGACTCCACGACAATCTTAAAAAAAATTATTTCAAATGACATCCAACATCCTCATAGACCCATGCATACCATCTCATAGCTGAAAGGATCTCTCTATTCCAAAGTAAACCTGCTGACTATAGCAACACATTGTGACAATCCGTGACGACCTTCCTCTCGACGCTGGGAGTTTAGAATCAGCCAGGAAGCAGTTATCATCCTGGCTGCCTATGTTACGCCATATGACATTACAGAGCCGTCGGAGTGCGAACGAGAGAGAGAGGGAGTGGGGTAGGAGGGGGGATATGGTGGGTGGAGAGGGAGGAACGAGCAAGCACAGGATGTGACAACTGTAGTCGAGGCGTGAAATTGAAACGTAGCCGGTGAGTGAACGTCCGTCCTTTCTTCTCCAAGCTCTCTCTCTCCTTCTCTCAACCTCGATCAGGAACGGTGAGAATTTCAGTCTCCAACCCTTCTATTTCTGCTTTCTCAAATCTGCATAAATCCAAACGTAAACATTTCGGACAGTTAGTTCCCCCCCTCCCATCAAACCCCACTTCGTTCTTTTCCTGCCAGTCACTGTGAACAAATGGACAAGAATGTTGAACGTACATCCACCCACCCACCATGCCAATTTGTGATAACTGCATGAACAATGGTGACGTGATGAAATCGTTACTCCAGAAAGAGAAAATATCTTTAATAACTAGTTTCCTTTAATTAAAGAGAAATAAATGCTTCCCTGTACATTCATGTGTGTTTGGGACAGATAGCGAGTGATTGTTTTATTTCTTTTCCCCACTAATTCTCATTTTCATTGAATTACATATACTCATTGAGTAAGGAACAATAAAAAGTTTTGAAGTAAGCATGTTTGTTTTTAGTTTTAACCACAGCCGAGATGTTTTTCAAAGATTGTATTATTCATGGTAGTAAAAGCGGTTGGAATTTGCATCAACTATAAACTGACATATTATAATGAAATTAGTTTTGAAGTTAGCCTGCAAATTGAGACACCAATTGTTTGTCTTCTATTCTCTTGCGTATCTTTAAACGCGAATTTCTCGAAGTCCTTTCTCAATGCTGAAAAATTTTAATGTACATAACAAAAAAGTCGAAATCAGCAAATTTTGTTCCTCGAATTCTGATAAATGTGTTGACTGGAATCAGCCAAGTATTAGCTAGAAATGCTAATGTAGTAGTATATCAAACGTGACACTAAGATCTTTAACTATATTAGACCTACTTAATACATACTTATGAATTTCATAATTAAATCGGAAAATCGCTTTATTTCTACTAAATAATAAAATTTTACATTTCTTCGCACTGACTAAAAGTTGATTCAGAGCGCACTAGTGAGCGATGTTGCCTAAACTATGCTGTAGTTTTATGGCATCTTCATAGAATTAATTTTTGCATATATTTTGAGGTCATCCGTAAAAAGAACATTTTTGTTATCAGCTATGAATTACAGGAGGTCATTAATGAACAAGTGGAATAACAATGGTCCAATATTCAAGCCTTGAGAGACTACTGACAGTGCTGTATTGAAGAGGGACGAAAAGTCCGCTCTAAAATGATATGCACAGAAATAAATTGTATAAAAATAAATATTAAATAAGAAAAGGCAACACGTTAGGGACATTGGTAACCAGGAAACTAGATTGGATATTTCATGTTAGCTCTTGAATATTGCACCATGTGGAATCAAAGTTGACGTCACACAGTATTACATAGTCAGGCATACTGTGTGAGGTCAGATCATAATAAATTGCGGAAATTCAAGTCCTAGTATGAATTTCAGCAAATTGTATAAAAACCTATGTAAAGGAGAAGTGGGAGGTCAGTTAGACTTAGGCTCTTGTCTTTAGTAGAAGCTCTGTTGCTTTGAGATTTCTTCCCTTTATATAAAATGAGTGTCAAGGTTGCTTTGTTCTTGAGTTGCAAACATGGAATTTGTCACATTCTAAATCTTATTCTAAATCTTGATAAGAATTAATTTTAGAGTCTTAGATGGCGTATTTATTGTTCAACATTGGAACTGAATAGAAATTTAAAAAAATAATAAAATATTTATCGCTGTAAACATTTTCTTTAATGCTGGGTTGTCGGAAACGATATCTATAATTACATAGAGAACGTCTATTCTATTTTCTCAAAAAAATAATTGTAGAGGATGGAAAACTTTGTTCCCAAAATCACACTACTTTCGACTTATACGTGGAAAGCGGATTGATTCTTGCTGAGCGACTTGTATTTTGCGTAACAAATTTGGAAATCTTGTAACAATATCTGAATGTTTTGGAAAGTTTTAACATTAATTTCTAAATTATTAAAATTAGTGAAAATTATTACATTCCTATTGTTGATGTAGGACTTGCCATACCCCCCTTCCGTAGCTACAAAACCGGAAGCGTTTTCCACTAATAAAATAATATCTCAGTCCAATTTGAGTTGACTTAGATCACTTCAAGACACTTAATTATATTACTAAAAAGGGGGAAAAAATGAAATTTAAGACTCCGTTATACAGCCAACTAAGGTAGGTTTGTGTAGTTTTCAAACATGTTTTTCTTTGGAATCAAGAAGTAATATAAAAGTCGAGCCACTTTTATGCAATGAGAGATTATTGAATTTAAAATGTTGGGCTAAAGTGTTTTGAACTGGCTGCCGCTACAAAATAAACATTAACATCTGCGGTAGTAAATATAAAATTCTCGCAGAATTAAGTTGTTGGAGTTCATTCTTTACGTGTAGTAGGGACCGTGATTACAGAGAGAATCTGATGACATTGCCAAGATGAAAGTGGGAGTTCAGAACTTTCAAACTTCTCATTCCTGACGATTTTTACTTCCCTATTTCCGTGGAGGAATGAGATTCTTATTGAAGGTCCCATCCAGGCATTCGTCTGGTTGCACAGGTGAGGCTAAACGGCCCCCTCTCCAGTGATTTTCGAAGTCCGCGATGTAATTATTTGACTACAGGGAGTGGGTGCATGCTTTGAATTTATCTACCAGAAGTTAACTGAGGTAAGCAAGTTGCACAGTTCGTAGAAACATATTTGCCGATTTTTGTTTTTCAATATTATCCTATATTTTCAGGAAAAAATATAGTTACTATTTTCTTCTGCTTTTGATTTCCCTAAAGTTTCTTTAACATTGTGTACCCACTTGTTTATGCCGCGCTTCGCCACTGCTCATATTATAACATTGCAAACCCCCATGTCGGGTGGAGGGATATACTTCGTTTCTAACATCATTAAATTTGACTGCTTTGATTGGAAGGGTAGATTTATATCCTAAAGGCAATGAAAGGGGAACATCGGGACGTTTTATTCCAAACTGTCACATTATTATCCCATTTAATATTTTGCTGCATTGAATGACTTTTTTTTATAGCATGTCACTAATGAAGAAGTCTGTACTGGGAGATAAAAATCTCTTTGTCTCCCTTTCTTTTAACAAATGGATTACAGCCGACTCTTCATTCAGGTTACTACTGCATAGTTATTATATGCATCTCGCTAGTTTTCTCACGAATGGTACCTAGTCGCTTTAGGATTAATATGTAACAGATTTTCTAAAAATGGAGCTGTCTGATTTTCTTCACAAAGATGTTGAACCTCATCAGCATCTTCGTGAAACCACTCTTGAACAGGGCCATCGGTGTGATTGGAGGCATTATTATCCTGAAATATGGCATTCCCGTTTGGAAACAAAGTTTGCATCATTGGGTGGACCTGGTTACCCAAGAGTTCTCTATACACTGCTGCAGTGAACGAACCGTGTAATGTGACAAGGGGGCTACCGAATACCATAATATAGCGTCCTAGATCATAATAAAATCGTCACCATGTTTGACAGTCGGACGAAGACAGCCCACATCGTATGCTTGCGAGGGTGTTCGCAAGCCAGTACTCAAATGATCAGTTTTTGTGGGCATTGGACCTTGCACGTCGTCTTGGAGCATTCTTGTCTGTTATTAGTTGTTTGGGAATAACAACACGCCCATGGATATCCTTTTTCTCAGTCCATGACCAGTTCTCGCTTCACTGTTTTGGATAACACTGGGGTGTTTAGGTGCAGATTAAGTTCTGTGGTCACTTTCTCGGTGTTGTTTTATTTGGCGACGTCACAATCTGTTTCAAGGCCCGGCCTCCATACGTGAAGCTTCGTCTTTCTACCACTCTTGTGCTTCACCGACTCTGTTTTACCGTGCACTTTGTATGCAGTCATGACTTTCGAGACCGTGCTTTGTGTTACACTGCATAACGTCGCTGTTTTGGTCACACAAGCTCCAGAAGCTTACAGAAGCTCCAACTAGACGGGAACCCGTAATTAGATCTCTTTGAAACTCCATCAGGTCGGACGTACTTTCACTCACCAAACCTGCATAACGTCCACAACCACACACCCCAGTACTACATGCACGTTGGCCGTTCATGGGACCCAGATCGTTAACGCGGGCGAGAGAGAGGCCAGCTTGAGCCCACGTCGATCGATGTGGGATCGACATCGATTATTGGTATCGCTAATTAACCTATTTTCTAAAACTATAGTAAGTATTGTGCAAAGAATAAATCGATTTTTTACAAAACGTTTTGTTCATAGTGAATAAATTAAAATTACAAAATAGAGCACTCGTCGTGGAACCATATCGATCTATATCGTTAACCGATATCTATATTGATCAATGTAGGTCCATATAGGCAAATCGATGTTTATTCAAGTGACGCTATATCCCTCTAGTGATAAAATATAAAAGCTCATGTTGAAGTCAACACGCGGCCAGCTTTATTTGCTGAGAAAGGAGTTGTTCATCGAAGCATGTTAAAGTGCACAAATATATTGGTCTTCCACGGGAAGGAGAGACGAAGTGTTAAATTTGATTGTGTTTTCCCAAGATGTCTTTGATAACTGTAAGTACATAGACAAACCAACAAGATTTATAGTAATATTTATTACGCTGGTCGAAGTTGAGTGAGGTCGAGGTCGAAATGAGATCGCGAGGTCGAGGTTGAGAGAGTTCGAGGTCAGAGTCCCGTCGCGAGGTCGAGGACGAAGTGAGATCGCGAGGTCGAGGTTGAGTGAGGTCAAGGTCGAGGTTGAACGAGGTCGAGGTTGAAGTTTAAAACAGATAAAGAGGGCTGTCGTAGTTTAGTGGTTATGGTCACTGAACTAGCTGGTCGAGTTATTAGACTGAGAACCCAGTCGATCTCGAGATCTTGTCCATTCAATAATGATACGTTTTCAAATGACGTCATTATTTAAATGAAGTCTCAGTACTCATCATTGTCATAAATCGACAAGATCTCGAGATCGCTGTGTATTGTATTTCGTAGTAATTTTTAAATACTAGTGCGCTATGCTCTAAAAATTTTGATAATGCTTTTAGAGTTTGAAAAATGAAAAAAACTAGGGGCGAGCGCGAGGAGTGTCCTTAATGATGAAGGCGGAGGGCCAGTCATCCGAGGCTGTGCGGGTTAAATTGAAATTTACTTATGGTTTTAGGCATCTGAAGCTCAGGCGGGATAGGTGAGGGAAAAGGATTCATTCCGGAAGGTCAGCCAGGGACTTAGTTAAAGGTCCATCTTGGCATTTGCCAGGTGTGAGTGAAGAAAAACTCTGAAAAACATCACTCAGGATGGTCGGCCGCTGAGATTGAACCCATGACCTCCCGAATGCTACACCAACTCTCTACCACTAAGCTACGAGGCCGTGTTTGTGTTGTAAGTTTTAACACTAAGTTTGCACGTGATTGAAATGACGGTCCCTAGGTGCTACTCCAGGAGAGAAAAAAGTTAAGTAAATTTATTACTTAAGGTTTAGGTCCTTTGATAGCGAAGTTGTAGCTAAAAGGGACCTTATAATCCCGCTCATTCAGTCCGTCCATGTACAGAAAAGTGAAGAAAAACTCTGAAAAAACAGAGAGGTGCGTGGAGTGTCGTTGGAAAGGTTTTTATCAAACTAGCTCAGGGAAACAAAAATGAACTGTGACTGAGTCGCGCGACCAAGTCGCCTAGTGTGAGGCAGGAATCCCTCCGAACATTTGTACCAAAAAATTGAAGTCAGATCAGTCTGTGACTCAAGTTTGAAAACGCAAGAGAGACCATCTTGAGTGCGGTTTATCCAGGGCTCTTCTTTTAGTCACACAGGCAAATGTCGGGATGGTACCTAATTTAAGGTCGTAGTTTCTTTACTCATTTTTTCAGAAGAGTGCTCGCCAAGTTACATCTTTCCGCCGACTTGTAACGGGGTAACCATATATGCCTGTTCAAGCCATTATGTAAGTTGAATAATGAAATAAGTAAATTCATACAACCCGTCACTTCACAATAACCAAAGTTTGTCTGATTATTTCATTGATCCAGACACGTGTTTTGTTCAAGACTTTGTGAAGTAACCTTATTTATTACGGATATTTTACATTTTTTAACTTATATTTTGATAGATAAAATTAGTTTATGGGCGGTAACAGAACTATGGCTTACGCCCGTCACGATACGACTTATACTTCGAAGCAATACATTTTTTCTCTCCCGTGTTTCATAGTTCATACTTCATAGTATTCCAGCTTAAACCGCCTGATTAGTGTATACAACTCTGGCTACAGTGAATCAATGAGCTACAGTTCATTAGAAAATAGATCTAACTATAAACCAGAAGTTTAGCTACTGAAGTCAAATCATATTCAAAACTAGTATTTTAAACATGAAATTTTGCCTTTAAAGTTAAATTTATCTTTAAAATATGACAGTTAATGTCGTGACACGAAATTTTCAATTGGAGACATTGATTCGTGATTCCTCCTCAAATTGTCCTGAGTTTAAGCATTTATTTACTTCGAGGTAAAACTAGATCATATTACTAATTTGGTTCACGCCATCGTGGTACACACATATTCTTTTCTTCTTTCCCAAAGAATGTAAAGAATTGGCGATACTTTCCTCCGAATCCCCCCAGTTTGTCTTATGTTTGGCCCTCTGGCAAAAAGGATGCTTTTTTCAGGTGAATAGATAACTTTGTCAAAACACAAGGATGCAAGAATTTTAATGCTACCGAAGGTGGAGAGGATGCTAATGCTATCAATTACAGAACTTCTGGTGCTCTGAAATCGTAGCAGCACTGTAAATCTTATGATATCAAGAATATGAAAAATAATTTTATGCGTATGTATTTTCCTGTATACTATCACTAAAGTGCTGTGTGCTTAATCTTTTTAAATTAAAAGGAAGTGCTTTGTTTTGCATTCTAAAAAAGAAGGACTGCGAGAGAAGTGAAACTTACTTTCGGTCTCATAAACAGTTGTAGCTTAAAAAATCAAGTTTGGACAAACAAACAGATGCTGTTCCAATTTTCAAATTTCATTTCGACTATTAAGATTCAACGGAAAAATGTTATCCGCAGTGGGGATGTAAAACACTGACCAGCGGGGATGCTTAATTGTTACAGGACCCACTCACACACCTAAATTCACACACAGCGTACATAATATAAAAATCATTTTTCAAGATACGTAACTTCACTTTAAAATGAACAACTACTTATTCCGTAATAATTCACTATCCCAAATAGAACTTGTATGACTAAAGTACTCATTTTAATTAAGAATATATTTATTTTGAAATAGACCGAATATTTGTTTGTCGAATTGAATCTGAATTTAATTTGTAAGGTTTTTAGGCAGCTTTGGCTTAGGACGGATGGATGATGATGGGATGAATTGGTGGAATGAAGAAAGTGGGAAGAAACGGAAGCACCCCGAGAAAACCCACCCAGGCGGGATTTGTCATCCACAAAGCAAACATGGCATGAGCCGGGATCGAACCGATGATCCCCAGCGTCAGAGGTGAGCGCTATACCGTTTAGCCACCGCGCTCGGAACTTATTTGTTCGTTATTCACCTATCCAAAATGTTCCATAGACATGTCTTACACAGTAGGTGTTCATTTCATTGTTCAATTTCGCGAGGTCGGACCTCGCGAGGTCCAACCTCGACCTCACGGTTTGAGGTCGAGGTTGAGTGAGATCAAGGTTGAAATTCGATCGCAAGGGTTGAACCAGAGAATAACTGACTTCGTGTTTTTCTACCAACTGTTTACATTTAACAATGAAATTAAAATTTAAGCCTATCCATACCACTATTTTATCCCCATATTTCTGCTCGACGCCATTTTGTGTCTGGTGCGTCTATTCTCTCCCCTTGTTTTCTTTTATCTCCAAAGCAATTGGGCTGCCAAAAGTTTTGCAAACATATACTTCAATGCTTTTTTCACAAGTGGTTTCACAACATTTTGGGCAATACAGCCACCATAATGTTCATATTCACTTTCAAATTATTGTTATTATTGTCCTTTCGAAACTCTTTGATTAAGCAGGAGAATAGGGAAACCTACATAATAGGGCGCTTCAGCCTTTGTGTAATAATTCACATGATATAGAACAAAACTTCTTCAGTTAGCACCACTGAATAGATCATCTAGCTATTCATTGGTTGCTAGTGCGTGTCTGTCTCTTGACACGATAGTTCGCGAAAAAACCCGTCAAGGTCATCGGCATAACAATTTGAAACGAGCTGTATATATAGACGAATACAGAAACTGAAAACTACTGACCTTCATCTCATTCAATGTGCATAAAAAAGTAAACAAATAGAAAACTAAAGCATGATCACGCAAAGTTAGAGTACACTGTCGAATGAGACGTAAATACCATTAAAAACATTCATTAAATATTTGTATATTTATTAAATATTGAACGCATACGGCATTAAAAGCTACAATAAACAACATTATGCATTTTTTATGATCTATTATTTTGCGGTGAAACAGCACAAAAATAATAATTAAAATTGCTTTTTGATGGTCCCTGAATGTTGTTTTTTATATCCGCTGAGTATTTGTTCCTCTCTTTTCTCTTTCTATCTCGGGATTATGCGCTGTGTTAATTGCAAAAGCAAATAATTTTGTTACTCGTTTACTTTCACCGTTGCACGCTTCCATAGATAATGTCTTAATTCATGGTTACCTACGAATGAACATTGTATGCTTTTGTTACATGGGCTGGTCGTACTTATAAGAGAGTAACAAAATCTGGAAGGAAAGTAATTCGCGATAAAAAAAAGAGTAATAAGAACTCAATGTGTCTCGACGACTATTAAAGTTCAAAATCGATTCATTTTTACTCATGTGCTGTGAATATTTCTTCTTTAAAAACATATGTGAAATCAACTTGCATAATGTTCATTTTCTTTTCTTTATGTTAACCTGTACTTACCTTTAAGTATGTATGTAAATTGTTGCAACATGTGATAAGACTATTGGAGCCTTTTGCTCAACATCTTTCAGTTGTTTTCCGAAATACTAAGTTGAGTTATTGAGGTGACTTGTAAAAAGTTATTGGCATCTTTTGCGGAAAAATGTTATTTGTGATCAACCAAGTATGAAACTTTGAGACTGAAGGATTTGTTTGTGTTGATAATGAAAGAAATGTAATCTGGTAAATTCTATGTTAATTGACAAGCTGAACAGTGAAGAAATATGGTTAATCGCATAAACAAGCTGAACAGTAACTATATCCTTGCTAAGTACTATTTAGGTAAACGAGGAGATAGAAATGTTTAAAAAAAATACGTGTCAAGGTTATTTAACATCCTGAGGTATCGGTCACCTTGAAGAACACAAGACATAGAAAATAAACTTGGCATAAACGGAATGTTTCAGCCCCAATACGGACTAAAATTTGGAAATACTTTCTTTACTTCAGTTGAAGTGTATTATGTTTCTATTCCAAAGTATTCTACTTCTCGGCCGGTGCAGAACAATAAAATGAAGTTACTAAAGTAATGGGGTGTACGGTGCCCTATCTCCGCAAACCTCTATTGACTACGAGTCTGGATTAAATAGTAATGTAGTTATGTATTATTCCGAAACTCATATATTCAAGCATCCTACTAATCATACCAATTTATGAGCTCTTCAACTTTATTCAACATCTCTTATTTAATCTGAAATGTGAACAAGGAAATATACACTCAGTGGAAAAATTTGATGCCATACTTAGGAACATTATGATCAGCATGCTAGCGATGAGACATGTCAGAATTTCACAATAAGAGTGGGTATACAGCCTCAACTATCGAAATTCAAACGTTCAATGATTATAGGTCCCAGACACATGATACACTCAATAGCAGAAGTGATGCGGACTTTAGTGAAAGTGGTCAACGCAGTAACTGGTAGCAGCTGATTGACGAACATGCCGTCGACGTTTATTTCCCAATGTAGTTGCCCAGCTAACGTTAAACGTTTGACAATCTCCACCAGGACAGTACGACGCACGTTGAGAGTTATGACCCATTAGCTTTTAAGCTGACGACTTTATTTACTAGGTGTTGCAACATTGTCACTGAATCGTGAATGAGTGGTGACCGGTAGCTTGATCAGCTAGAACTCAGCTCGTGCTGTTTTGGGCCGCCGGAAGACTCCGCGATGGCGCAGCCATTAGTCCAGAGGTACCTGAGATTGTGTCAAAATTGAACAATTTGGCTTTAATGAGATGGAGTGTGTTCTGTTGGGACACTATAGGACATTTGGTTCGTGTATACTGATCCTTAACCAGATCGTAATGAGTCTCGACCAATCAAATCATCTGTACCCGTTCATGACAGCCATGTTTCCCTTTGGTAATGGGCTCTTCCAACAGGACAGTGTTCCATGTGGTAGGTTCGATGGTCACCGGGGAGTAGTTGGAGGTACATTTTTTTCGCAAATTTTAGGGTGTCCTAGCATCCCCGACTGTGAACCCTGTCGAGCACTGTAGGATGCTCTTGAAGAAACCATTTAAGCAATTACTACTACACTAACAACGCAAGTGGACTTCAGGCAAAATGTCATGAGAACAATACCTGCGAACTACTTTTGGTTTCTTGTCAACCCACGCCATGACGTGTTGTTGCTCTGATTGGAGCCAAGGGAGGTTTGCCATGAAATGGGTCCACTTACATTAGTGTAAGTCACTAAAAAGAAAAGAGCATTATTATTCCCTTGAAATTAGCTCACTCGTTTATTACTTCCACGAATATTGATCAAATTACATTGTCAGACTATTCGTCACAACTACCCACCGGAATGATAAAATTTAGCTGCTATTTTCTGAAATGCGAGAAATCTCTCAAGGCATGAAATTAAATGCATATAAAATTTGCATGAGTTAAATGTCCATTTTTTTCTCTTTATTAACTCTGGTACATTAATTATTTATTTCCTTTCAAATATACAGCATAAACATAACGAACATAATACAATGTGCTTTGGAGAAAAGAGGGGAAACCAA
>JAGDQP010028059.1:525-24453 GCA_022664845.1 Lepisma saccharinum
ATCACAGGGCACTAACGTACCTAGATAAATTGCGCAACTGGAATCAGAGACTAATGCGCTGGTCGCTTCAGCTGCAGAAATTTGATTACACTATCGAATACGTCCCGGGTTCATTAAATGACTGTCCTGACGCCTTGACAAGGTTAGTTCCTGGTCCTGAAAACGTGATTGTTAGGGCGCATGCTCTCAATGTACTACACGATGACGTCATTAAAGTATCCAAAGAGGAACTTGCTGCCATGCAAAGACAGGACGCAACTTTCCAACCCATAATCGATTCCTTGTCGAAACCACAAACCGTAAAAGCAAATGGAAGTGAAGAAGGCGATAGAAACAAAAAGCGTAGAAATTGGGAAAATCTATACAAGATACAGGACGGTATTCTGGTAATTCGAGATTTTCATTTTCCCAGTCGTTACCGCGTGTGCGTACCCACCCCACTGGTACCAGACATTCTCAAGTCATATCACGATAACGCTGGACACTTCGGAAGAGACAAGTGTTTTTCTCTCATATCTAAATCTTTTCACTGGCCATTTATGAATAAACACATAAAAGAGTACGTCCGGGACTGTGTCGTGTGCATGCGCACTAAACCACATAAAATCCCTGTCCAATCGCCGTTGCAATCTATATCAACCACTTCAAAGAGTCAACTTCTAAGTTGTGATCTGTACGGTCCTCTACCACGAGGTCCACAAGGACAGAAATATTTATTCACGGTCCTTGATTGTCATACACGCCTATTTCAGGCTTACTGTATTCGTTCGGCAACGACGGAAGCTATTATTAAATGTTTAGAATCCATGTATTTCCAACATCTCGGGGTACCAGATTGCATTCTTACAGATAATGGACCCCAGTTCACTTCTCGCAAGTTTAGTGGCTTTGTTGCTAAATATAATATCAAGCTGCGCCACTGCACCCCCTTTCACCCCAGCAGTTCTCCTGTAGAACGTCCTCATGCCGACGTTTCGCGACTTTTCAGGCTGTTCTGCGGAGAGAAGCATGATAGGTGGCCAACTTTTGTATCGCAGATAGTCTTGTTGCTCAATCACTCAATATCCTCTTCCCTTAATATGTCCCCAGTCGAGATGCATTTTGGGATCGATCCATCAAAAGTCATAGAGTGTCATTGGAACGTCTCATTGACGGATACAGATTCCGGTAATGACATTGATGAATGGAAAGGCAAGGCTGTCCTAGCGGATATACGCAGAAAACAGCGTATCCTCCGCAGGAATGAAAAAGTCACGTTGCAACAAGGCCAGCGCCCTCTTATCAAGCTGGGAGACCTAGTGTTTATACGCCAACACCCAACCAGTAATATGTTAGACAAAAAGATATCCAAATTCTTCGACGTGTACAGAGGGCCATTTGTTTGTAATCGTCAGGCTGGAGTTAAAGTTTTCGAGCTTCGTGATCTATCCACGGGCAAGTCTGTGGGTCTGCACTCAGTTGACAATCTTAAATTATGGAATCCAACGCAGCCCACTCGCGATGCTTGGCAAGGGAAAGCTGTAACACAGCGTCCGGATAAGCATACTGACTGAATGTGGATGTCATAAGACTGCTGCAGGGCATAATGTTTGCAATAATACGGTCCCCTCGCCTAACATCTCCTTGTCATCCACGCAATTAGTGCTGTGTTCTGCAATCACTATAGTTTCCTGCAGTGCTTCATCCGCCACCTGCTCTTAGTATCCTACATATGGACGCCATCCACAGCGACGTGAAAGTGTAGTGAAAGTCAGTGCGCACGGCGTCATCTCAATGAACGCTTACCCAGAACTATCAGTGAACGCTACAGTGTTATCCGTTACCCACACAAGTGCTAAAAAAAAAAAAAGTTACGTTTATCATGCAACTGTCTAAATGTACTCATGTTTAGTGTAGTGTTATAGTGTTTGTGTGATTATTATACCTGGCAATGTATACACTCCAGCGTAAATGTACTGTCTAAACACCACAAAGTGTGTACTACCAGAAAGCATTAGAAAAAAAAACTGCTTCCTTCATCAAGCATTAGGACACATCTTCATAGAATAATGTGAAAGGGTACATAAAGATAACCTGCTTTTCAGAGCATAGACTCCATACACACACACACACACAAAAAAAAATAAGTTAAATAGTTATTCGTTGAAACTAACACAAAGCCACGATTTATCTTCTCTGTTTCAGCTAACCCTTATATCATGAGGCCATCAATGCAGTGTGAAGTCCACCAAGTTCCTCCAACAGACGCACAGGATCCATCTGGTAAATTCTCAGTTCATGTGGTCACCTTTTCCCAGGTTAAGTGTGAGTTCCTCCTAGTTCCGGGACACCAGCTGTGACCGGAACCCCGTCACAGGTTTCACATCTACGACCCTGATATATTGAAGCTAGGCCAGCTTGCCAGCACTTTTTGGGAATAGGACCTGGCAACGCTGGCACCGGACATCACACGTCAGGAAATAGATAGACTAACTCGCCCTCACTATGCTTCGAACCTTTGAGAGGAAACGTGCGACAGCTGGCTAAAGCTTTGTGTGGTAACTAACTTTATATCAGCGTGCATCTATATCAACGTATAAAGTTATAGTGTTTGTGTAGCAGTGAAAACCTTCAGGATGGACTGCACTTCAAGTATAAGTTAAGTATAAAGTGATAATAATCTACATTCCCGCCGAAATACAAACTGTTCAGTGTACATGAACTAGTAGCACATCCAAATATTCGTGACAATCGTCTGCAATCCTTCCTATCCTCCAATGTAATAATTGTAAATGTTATTTATGACGGCAGTTATTATTATATGATTCCACAATTCAGTCATTGCTTTTCTTTATGTTGTGCTTCTCCCTTAGGATTTGGTGTAGAACTAAGCAGAGAGTAGGCCTATCTCAGCGCCACTACCACTGAAGCTTACCGTGGCTTATGTCGTGTCCTTCGCATAACGATTTTCAATCGTTATACGAGGAAGACGTGCATACTAAGTCTTACTGATTCAATACATTCATTATGCAATGGGTTACTCAATTCCATATAACTGCTAGTATATGATATTAAGCCAGAGTTAATACGTATAGGTGTCTCCTAGATGGCAGGAAAAACCATTGCCAATTTTGAGGTGAATGAACTTTTTAACTATATTTAATTTTCAAACGTTTTCGGTTGCATTCATATAGTTTTAAAATATGCAACTAACTGCACGTTTATCTGTTGTTTCAATAGGACATTACACTTTTCCGATATAATGAAATGTGTTGTTTCGCAGATAAAAATTACGAAATTACTTAGTTTTCCAGTGTGACTATTTTTCTTACCGGTTTGTTTCCTGTATTTTATGGTTTAATACAATACAATTAAATATGTATCCTAATGTGCCTTTAATTTTGTTTGCTCTGAATGCCAAAATTTTCCTACATAATAATAATAATATTTTTTTGGTCGCAGGTAAACATGATGTACTGGACAGAACACTGATTATATGTCAAAACAAATGCTGACTAAACTAGTTTTTCTATACTATATAAAATTTTTACCAGTGTGGAGCTGTGATTTCGTTGAATTTTAGACCCTGCACTACACCCTTCAAATCTTCAGATATCATTGTTAGTGCGTTACTTCGGACGTGACGATTGACTCCAATGATTTCACTTATACTAGCTGAAAGACACGTGTGGGTGAAATTAGGCTGTTAGGCGAAATTTGGATACTTTCCTATATTGTGTGATCAACTTCTACTGTGGTCAGTGATATTGTCATGTAACTTTTTGGAAGTTCTAGCTGTAACACCAGTAATAAAGATTTGTATACACAGAAAACACATTTTCTTCTTTCGACGAGTATGATTTGATAACTAGAGCACAGAACCTTATCAGTCTCATTGTCAGTTCGTGAAACGAAAGCTATAACGTGTTAGAGGGTGAAAATATGACCTCCCCTGGGATAGTGAATTCTAGTTAGCAGCCAGGGATAAATACATTCCAGTGGGGTATTGTCTCCCCCAATCCCCGGCTGTAATTCGCACCTTGCCACTACACTACACATTTATAGAACTCACACATGCAATCGCAGGACCTAAAAAATTACCAATTAAAACTGTAATTGAAATAGGTCTACTCGCTGTCAATCATTATCACTCCGTAATGCAGTAAGAATTTCAAAACACCTACACAATGGTGAATCGAGCACAGTGGCGTAACTGGCTCTACGCCCCTTTCCGCAACCTATCATTAAGTCACATCTTCGACCCTAAAGTTAGTGCGACCCCAGCATCCTGGGGGGTTAAGGGCGTGGTTTTTACGTTTCTGATCGAACATCAAGATGATGTTACAGATAATCGTCAGCCACTGGAATGTGGATATTCCCGACACAGTGTCCGTGCACAACACGCACGTAACGATCCGAGTTTTAGTTCAAATTGAAACAGGATGAAATAACATATGCAAAATCACTAAAACCAAATCCGCCAGATTTGTCACCAAGATATTTCTGAAGTCACTAAAAATCCATCTCACCAGCCACTACTCCAGATCCGCCAGATTTAGCAACTTCTCGCCACAGTTGGCAACATTGTGCGTACCGCAATGTTATTAGAGCATTCGTGTTTATTGTAAATGAAGTGAAATATTTTTTTATCAGCTCTTCCTCCCGCAGGGCTGGGCAGCCATATTGCAACTCACTTGGAAACACTTCCAGTAGGAATAGCCCACTCTCGCTTATTTTGAACGACAAGTAACAGCGTGAAGCGCTCAACCCGACAGCTGTAGTTTGGTCTTCTGGTCAAGACGTAGCAAAGCTTATCCAAAGGTCCCGGGTTCAAACCCTGGTGTCGACATTTTACATATTTTTTTAAAAGAAAATTCAAGTTTTTTGTTTTTTATGTAAATACCCAAAAGGAAATTTAATAAAAGTTGTGATTTAGAATTTTAAAAGAGGCCACTGAAAACTAGGATGTATATAAACCCACCAGGGCAGGATACACACCGAACGATAGCGAGGTGTCCAAGGGGGAGGGCGCGTCCGAAGGGAGCTGGGCAGTGTTAGCCGCGGGGAGTTGCGCAGGCCCCTGTTAGCGGTGGGCATACACAAAAGTACTGTTTACTCAAACCTTCTGTTTACGCAAAAGTTCTGTACCGTACCGGAAGTGTTTCCAAGTATGCTCCGGAAGTTGCCAAAATAGCTGCCCAGCCCTGAGGGTAGAGCTGAAAAAAATCTTGGCCCCATCCTAAATGCTTCCTTTCCTTCCTTTTGCTGAGAAACCAAAGGAGTCAAGAAAAGGAACCTTGGAAGAAGTGTAGGAAAGGAAGCATTTTGGACGTTGTACACTTGGCAAATATAGCGACATCTTTAAAAAGCATTAGAAGCGTAAACAACTGTGCAGCGGGTGGCGGGATAGGAATGGTGGTTGTGATACCCTAGGCAAACTACCCCAACTGAAAAAGCACGAATAATTAGAGACGCAAGCAACTGCGCAGTTGTACTTGTTTTGCAAGATGCTTTGATCGCGTGAGCTTTCCCCTCTCCTTCGCTTTCCCCTCTCGAGGGATATTGCACGGCGCGTATTTTTAAGATAATGGTTACATGGTCTTATTCAATGATGCCCTTTAGGGGGGCAAGGGGGTGCTTTCTCCTCCCCCCTAGCCGGAGAAAATGATTCTATTACTAATATGGCACAAGATGCGGGGATCATGTTAGTCAAAAAAAGAAGGTAGTATGTGTATGGGTGGTCTCCCCCTCCCCCGAAAATCTTAACATGGGCGTTCTTGGTCATATTCCTTATTCACTACGTGTACCGACCAGTGAGCAGGTCTTTCATTACAATTGCAATTCTTCACGTTCTTCTCTTTGAACGACTTTCCAGGGAACAGCTACACATAAATGTTTCAGTGCTTTTTATTGCTTCACTTTTCAGTGCTTAAGTTGTATTATTACATAAATCAGTGAAAAGGTTTCAAAGCGTTCAAAATGCAGTGGAAAAGAAATGATACGAAAGAAATTATCAACAACGTGATGCGTGCAACAAATTGCTTGAATTTTTACAGAGTAACTGCATATTATTTGAAATCAATTTTGTGACATTTTCTATTCCTCAATAGTACAATAAATAATGTGTTCCGTTAACAATATGAACAAGAAGAATTATCCTGAATATCCGCATATCCTGTTTTGATGGCAGAATACAGCTGCACCTGTCATTATTAATGCACATTTCACATAAGATGGATACTGCTCACCTTTGTCCCGTGGCTAGGCTCGTGATATTTTGTAAAACTCGAAGCGGATGTAGTTCAGTTGGTACAGCGCAGGGATTCCGCTAGTAATTTGTTTGCGGGGGTGTAAAGTCAGGGAGGGGGCATGCACGATTTCTATCGCTTTTTGACCTTATAAATTTTAAAGTTTAGAGCTTTCTAGAAAATTTGGAGGTGACACCCCAAAGGGGTCTTGCAGAATCACTGGTAGGGCGTTAGATACTCATTCAGGAGGTCCTATGATCGATACCAGCGACCGACCGTACAGACAGGTTTTTCTTCAGTCACATCAGGCAACTGTCGGATGATACCTTCAACTTAGGCTCTGGTTGACTCCTTCCCTTCCTGATCATCCTGGCTGGGGTTTTCCACAGTTTTACCTCAGTCACGTAAAGGAAGTGCTTGGATGTTACTTTCAACTTAGGCCCTGGCAGACACCTACCCGCACCCTTTCCCCTCCCCTGATCCAGGCTGAGCCTTAGATCCTGAAAGTAATAATTAAAGTTCAAGTTCGAACCTCACGGGCGACCATCCTGACAGATTTTCCAGGGTTTCCCTCTTTACTAAGCGAATACCGGAAAGGCACGTAAGATCTTGACCGCTACCTTTCCCATTCTTTCGTTTACCATATGCCGGTCCGATTGAAAGTTGCTTAAAGTTATACTTCAATTCAATTCAACAAGAGGCAATCCAAGTGATATTTAAAAAAAAACAGCAATACATCAGATCATTTATTGTAGTATTTTCCTATCTTGTACACAAGAGCAGAAGAGAATGGACCTCACCACATACAGCGTCTACTAAGAATAGTGCTTTAACAAAACTTCTTTTGATTTTGAAACTATCATCCCCAACAACGCAAGATGACGCTTACCTAAAATAAATGCTTTCTTCCCCTGTAAATTTTCTTGTTTTACAAAACATATTGCTGCTAATAACAACAGAATCTTATTTTGAACAGAATCTTTAAAATACCACGAAAGAATAAACAAACAACGAAAGGAACGATTGACTAACTCCATTGATACAATGGAAGGAACAACGGAATGCTAGATGCTAATCCCGCGGGACTACCCTCCCCACACCATCGGTTTCAACGCGAGGTCATTTCTTCCTTGCTTCCTCCCTGAGCAATGCTTTCTTCATCCGTCAATCCATACGTGGCGTTAGTTTCTACATGAAACAATTGAACGCTAAAGGTACGAAGGATGGACTGCATGTATCCTTGGCCGAATGACGCAAAAAATGTCACAAGGAAAGGGAAAGACGTTATACGATCAGTTCTTAAGATGGCCGACCTTCCGGTAGGAAAGGAAATAGGAGATGAAAGGTGTACTAAAGGTCTATCCGAATCCACCACTTAGCACCCTTGATTATGCCGTTATACCGTTTGATGCGCCGTTGTTTCTATCCGAATTGAGCGGCGTAGGGCGTAATCAAGGGTGTGTATCGACGGCACATCTTGTGTACTCTTGGATGTAACGTATCCACCGTTTGTGCGGCTAGAAGCCATATTTGAAGTAGGAAAAAGTAATGTGTTGATTTGAAGATATTAAATATGTATGTGTTTGTGTGTGTGTGTTTTAGTTTCCTTTAACGTTAATCAACTTTTCTTAATAGTTCGATAAATTTCCGCTAATAAATGCAATCGTTTGTGGAAACCAGTTGTTATGACTTACTGTGATTTGTGGCCCACGCTATACATAACTGATTTCAGATCAGTTTCATTAGAAATAATGGACAAATTTTACTTTGGGGGCCCTAAATGTGTAACATTTACAGGAGAAATATAATGTTCCCAACGCCTGTGGAAGAGTTGAAACGCAAAATAAAACAGTTTCAAATTATGAAATGAGAGTGAAAGAGCGGAACGCACGTTGGAGTGTTAAAGGCAATGTGCATAGCGTGTAATAAAAATATCTCACATTACATTTCTCTAACCTTTCTTTGGTCTTTCGACACTGTAGTCCTTTTTTTTTGAAGCATAAATACGCGCCATACAAAAGCATTCATATAGTTCCGCATCTGTGGATAAACTAGAGTGCGTATTTAACGAAATAATAATGAGACATAATTTTTCATAATACTTTATAAATTTCTGATTGTTATTTGGTTTTATAGAAGTGTCAGTTTAAATTATTTGGAAGGGAATGACGTAGAGACCGTACATATGTCTTTAATAGCTGGCGGAACCTGGGGTCCCAAAAGTAAAGTTTATCCTAAATAATAGAGATACATTTATCCCTTACGCAAGCAACTTATCCTTTGTTAATTACCCATGTCTAACTTCGTACACATGAATTAAACGAGTGTAATGTTATGTATGGTGCGGACGAGGTAATGTAACCTATCACGGAGCTGCTCTATTGTAAACACTTCAGGGCCCTTGTACTCTTTTAATTTTTTTGTATTTGATGCAATCTAGCCTAACCTTGCTATAACGTAGCATGTTGAGTCTCAAGCGAGAATATGAAAGACATGAGATTGTATGAAAAAGTTAAGAATATTAGGGTCGTGCAGTGATTATAATCGAATACACCCCCAAACAAATTACTTTTGTTATGTGAAGGTTGCATCACGTTCTTGGCGTTGTCGTATCTAATGAGAAACGGTATTATTTGATTTTGAACACGGTAGAAAAACCACGTCGATAAATTTACGAATTAATATAAACCTCATGCCAAGAATAGCATGTAGACACATAAGAAAAGGAAAGTACTTGGTTTAGAAGTAAATGGGTGATCCGCTCGTGTAGAGCTTGTCAGCTTCTCTTCAGGTTACATTAAATTTGATAACGTTGAAAATAACAAAAAAAATCTGACCGAGTACTCTCGGAATATTAACCCCACACATGCTTCATTCTCACGGGAACAAATCCACTTTGGGGTAAGCATGCTTCAATCAAACTTTTCCTAGCCTAGTGTAATCAAGATTAATGAAAACTAGATTAAATTAACCTGTTACCCTAATGTGAGAAATTTAAACAACAAGAAATGAAACTAAGTCAAAAAGTTCCGGAGTTACGATAAATGGTCTACCATTGTATCAATAAAGTTTACATGTACAAGGTCGCAGATGGGATTTTAAAAAAAAACCTTATTTACTGTTTCGAAAGTAAATTTACCTAACCTGAGTACAAGATTGTATCGGATCAGCCGGCTACCATAGTTCTTACAGAAAAAAAAGGTTCAGATACAAGCTTAGTAGAATTTGTAATAGTAGTCTCACGAGATATTTTAGCGCTATGTTTAGGGGTTATCTACACAACAGGAAGGAAACCCCTAGAGATGTGACCATGACTTGCTACCTGATTGATTTAAATTTTTAGAGTCTGCAGATATCTGAATGATAGGTGAGGGAGTCGACCACAGGTGACCTAGTTTCAAAGTATCATCCCCGTATTTACCTGGTACGACAACAAAACACGGAAAAACTTCAGACGCGCCATAGATATCGACCCCGGACCTACCGAATGCAGATATCTGTTTAAATTGCTGTCCTAGAATATCTACTTTCGCGTCTTCACTTGTGTTTCTATGTGCAGGTTTGCATAACGAATTTTCTTTATTATTATTATTATTAGTATTATTATTTTACTACATTAAGATTTTCAAACGGCAACAACAGAAGTGCCTTGATTTGATATGTCACATAGGGTTCTGCCCTTTCTCATACCCCGATAGAGGGGTCACCCCCTCCAAAATTTTGAGTATAACTTTAAAATTTTTACTGTTAAAATTTATCCTGAAAAATTCTACTTACAACTCTACTAAAATTCTGCACCCAATGTATCCTTCACTAAAGGAGGCAAAATAGGTGACAAGGAAAGGAGAAGACGCTATGTGAACAGTCTATAATATGGACGACCTTCCGGTAGAAAAGCAAATAGGAGATGAATAGTAATTCTTTAACTTTATGTGATTTCTTTGCGTAAGGGCTGGATTTCATGAAAGCTTGCATTGCTTGATTTTTGTGAATAGACAATTGAAACACGTGTTATACTTACCTTACAAGAAAATATACAATAAAACTCGTGTTTCAATTGACTACTCACCCAAATCGCACGCAAAGCAAGCAACGCAAGCTTGCATGTAAATCAGGTCTAATACACAAATTGGCAGATAGTGCCTACGTAAAGCATTTTCAGATAATTAGCCTCACATTTTTAATTTGTTCAGGGGCATATGCTATTTCTTGAGATTTTAATTGAAGGAATAGTATGACTACTGAGATGTGTAGTTTATGAACCACAGAATCACGCAGTAACAGGTGTTTTTGCCTGAATTTGTGTCAGGGGGCCTGTGTGATGTCATAATTCTAAGATGGCGACCATTATCGTTACTGATTTCGATTTTTCTCTCTAACTCGTTTTAGGTTGATTCTACGACAAGTGTGCAAAGGACCTTTTTTCTTCCTAATAACATAAGATATTAAAAAAAAATATTAGGCATTTTATGATATATCTTACCTTTGCTGAGATACAGCTCCCTATACTAATACATCACTAGAAATCACTAGTTGTTAAACGAATATAGTAATCATGAAACATTTTTTAGTTATCAATATAGTACACTGATTATCAATTTTGGCATTATTTATATACTATCATACAGATATAGTTGTTAGTTATGTACAGGTTGTTCCAAAACATGTTGACAAACTTCGGGAGGTAAATCCCGACATCGTAAAGAAAAAGTTCTTATTTATATACGGTATGCGAAAAGGTACATCGTGTAAGAGTTCGAGACTACCAAAGGCATGGTAAAATGAATTCAGAGCAGTATATTCCTAGTACCAAGAACCGCAGACCTTCCGGTCCTTGGAATCGTCACAGAAATCAAACATGCTCTATCCAAAATAGCAGATTGTTAAGGTGTGCAAGCATTGCGCACGGAATTCTCCATAGAAAATTGGGGATTCTCGAATAATTTTAAATGATAAATGTGTGTCATTAAAGTATCTGAGACTATATGCTGGCAAGCAACAAGAATTCGTGTGTCAGAAGTGGATATCACATACAGTTGCAAAATGGAGGAGGAAAACACGCACTGTACGTGATTGCTTACCTCGACAGAAGTAAATGAGAATTGGCAGAGATTCAAGAATCATTCCCCACTCCCTGAAAGGCAAAAAAAGAATCATAGATCAGACGAATATTGTTGGTTAGTACTAGAACAATGTTTGCAAGATGTGCTATATTATCAGGGACAAGCCCTGACGGTGATATATTACGTCCCGGATGATGCCTGCCTGGGACGCACTTTTCCTCGCATGTGGAAAAGAGAAGATTGTAAACAATACATATAAAGCTGATGTAAATTTAAAATATCATAATGTGTAAAACATATACATGAATGGATGAAAGTTTATGGAAAGCAATGTGTTGTGGTGCTTTCTGACAAAACACGGAACACTAGTATTCTGGACATTATATACAGGGGACATTAGACTACAATTCACCCAAAATATTAGTAGATTGCGTGGCAAAATAGTATAGCTCATTTACTTGTGGTCGAGTCATAGTAATATGCTGGACGTCTCTCGTACGGTTTTCAATGCAGGCGAGCACACGTCACATTAGTCTGACGCACTCTTTTCGAATTTTCATACCTATGTCCGCAGTGTTACAGGGAACATGTACAGGTTGTTCCAGTTATTGAACATCAGACACCGGCTCAGCAAATGTTTCTACAAATAAAAATCAGGGGACCTAGACCCATCGACCGGGCTGACCATGCAATAGAGCCGTCTTACCGATCCAACTGCCGCGTCGGGGGAAGTATGTTCAGATACTCATGAACGAGAACATAGAAGTGGACGGGAGCTCCATCATACATCAGCCACATATCTCGTCGAACTGTAAGTAGTACACCTTCGAGCAATACGAGTAGTGAATCTTGCAGGAACTGCAGGTATACTAGTGTAAAAGGTCTTGCGAAAGAACGAAGTTCCCGATTAACTCTTGTCACCAGATTTCCCAGCTCAAACATCGATCCTAACCTGTTGTTGATAACTGGATTCGATCATTCCATGGGAATTTTCTTCAACCCACAGATACGTGTCATGGTAACTGATGATGCTACCTCTACCGAGGGTAGTTTAATCTGTGAAGAAGACTAATGACAGAAATCCTATAATGTGCAGGAACTAGTGAGAAAACCTACATCAGCTTGCTGTAGACCCTGCACACGTTGCAGGTGCTAGGAATAATAGATGTTCACGTGTAGAATTGTCAAAACGTTCTTATGACTTACAGCACGATGACGGCAACGTTGACTACTTTTCTCAGAAAAAAGGTCGGATGCTTTTCAGACAAGTCTTCTCAGCTTTCCGTCAGTTCACTTTGCGAAGAGATTGTCAGGGCGGTAGAATTAACTACACGCTTTTCTTTGAACATGTCAAGTGATACAAATGGTAAAGTATTTTCAAACATTGTTCAACTCTGTTCTAAACCCTCCCACTTTAGCTATTTAAGATGATCCCATGGTAGTTGATGCAGAATATACAGATTAGCTTTCCATACAACCAAGTAACTGATGCACTTCTCTTAGAAGGCAAAAGTTGTTAGTTTCAAGAACTGCAAATCATTAACGTGTTTTGTCTCTATTAACTTTTTCTCAAGCTCTTTGAATGTTTGTGCCAAAAAAAAAAAAAATGTTTTTGTCTTGTTACAATACAGACGCAAGTATTCACATGCTGTCTCAGGTTCTTACATTTTGTCTCCTTGCATTTTTTCACACCTTCGTTGAAGCTAGTTCTAACATTGCATAGGAACTACAACCAAAATGATTAATTATTACGCTCAGGAGCACTACAGCGAAACAAATGTAATTCTTGCTTCAAATATTTCTATCGAACTTAATTACATCGCGACTGTTCATGAAATTTTTGACTTCCAATATATTTTTCTGGATATCGTGACACAAGTTTTCTTTTGACAGTACAACTGTAAATGGGCATTTCAATATCAAACTCTGATTGGTTAAAATAATCCTACGCTGCTAAGATTTGATTACTCGTCTAGCTACATAAAATGTGACCAAAAGAAACTACGTAAAACCTTTAGTACGTATTCTTGTATGAAATAGTTAATGTTACCATATCTTAAACGTTTAACATATTTTTTAAACAATAAACAAACACGGCATTAGTTGTAAGTAATACGTCTATAAAATCAATTGATATTTCTTCGAAATTAAACGTAATTTTATAAAGTCGTTCACCTCAAAAAGTGCAACAGTTTTCACTGTCATCTATCCGGCGCCAAACTTAACTTTTAGTTAATGTCAAATAATGTTGTTATATAAAGTATTCTCTGAGTAAACCATTAGAAATCTAAACTGAAAAAATAACTTGCTTGTTCATACCTAAACACGTTCAATTGAGCAATTCGACAAAAATACAAGGTTTATACATGTATATGCTCAGGGCTCGAAATGGAAATTTTCACGAAACGGAACGCTTTACATCGTTAACATGCTATTGTCCATTTTTTTTAATGATTACCGTTGTGACGAGACGGAACGGAAGGTTCCAGACATTCACGAACCGCAACGGCTTTCCGGTTTGCTCCGGTCCATTTCGAGCCCTGTGTTCAACCCATGTTCATATGTCATGCTTTGCTTACTTTCTATCACAGTTCGAAGTTGACGGAACAGGACTTTTCTGACACCCTGCTGAAACAAGGCGTAACTCATAAACATGTTTAGTTTCTAGCTTGCTTTAGCTCCTTTCGCATTTAACCGTTTTCGGGTAAGAAACGGAAACAGCAAACGAAAAAGCCAATCGAAGTCGATCTAATCGATTGTTCATGAATTACTAATCCTGAGCTGTATTTGAGAAGCTTGTTTCCAAAACCCGCTAATTCCATTTTACATTATTTTAATTTTTTCTTTACTTCATATAATATACAATTTCCTGATTCGAGTTTGCTGTCAGTTTGAACGAGAATTTACTTTTATCCAATTTAAATCAATGCTTTAATAGAACATTTGCTTCAAAATCGAATGAAGAACTTGTATATTATATGAAATAAAGAAAAAAAATTAAAATGGAATTAGCAAGTTTTGGAAACAAGCTCCTCATTTCTCTTGCAGATCACAAAAGGTTGACAATTCATGCACAATCGAATAAATCCGTTTCTATCGTATTTTTCATGCTCTGTTTCCCTATTGATTTTCAAACAGCTGAGTACACGGCGTGTACCCAGCGTTGTTCTAATATTCAAGTAGGTACACGCTTCCTTCTAAAATTTTAAGGTGGGTACACGCCGTGTACCCCTCTTTTCCCCTAGGCCATTGCACCTATAATTTTGGTGTTCTACTTCTCTATCCACAGTCTTTCAGCTGCTTTACGTCTCATTCGGCTTTGCTCGTATCTGTTCGTGACCTTTCCTTGTGAAAATTCGTTTGTCACAGGTTAAGTTTCATCTAAACACACAAAATAGAATGGAACCGTAAATTATGCCTCTCCTCCTTTTTCCTTCCAACTTTGGGACTTTCGTTTTTGGGCCAGCCTGGCAGCCACGCTACTATGAGAAAGAAGGGAGTGGGCGACCGTAGAGCCATCTTACAAACAAACAGCGAACTGCTGGAACATATTAAGCAAAGACAGACCTGTATCCGATTCAAATGGTGCACCGTCCAGTGTACTATTTGCAACGTCCCGTTGTACCCTGTTTAGCCCCGTTGTCCGATTTCGAAAGGTAGATGGCTCTACTGTAATAATAGTTGAATACCTAATGGTCGCAAGGTACATATATGAATGTTAAAGTTCGTATGCCAAAGAAATGATAATTGAATTTAATTTTTATTTAAGGCCTTTAAGCAACTTTGGGTCATGTCGAGGAAAGTAAAATGTTATAACTACATTGCAACAGTTTACCAAATGCAGATCGTGAGAAAAGAATAATATTTTTTTCGAAGGATGATTTCTGTAAATATGCTGCATCTTTCTGGATTTCTACAAAGGTAAATGGGGGGGGGGGGGGGGGGGGGAGAAATTTTCAGGATCAATTTTAACAGTAAAAATCTTAAATTGTAATTTTAAAAAATGGATGAGGTGACCCCCTATCAGGGTGGCAGTACCCTACGTGACATGTCAAGTCCACGCACTTCTGTTGTCGCGAATTTGTAAAATCTTAATGTATTAAAATAAAATAAAATCGTTATGCCAACCTGCACATAGAAACACATGTGAAGACGCGAAAGTAAATGTTCTAGGACAGCAATTCAAACAGATATCTGCATTCGGTAGATCATGGTTCGATATAGTGTTAAAAAAAAATTGAACACCGGAAAAAATCTTTTTTTTTCTTTCTCGTGCAACTTTGGAAAAGCACTTTTTTTTTTACCATTACGGTGTCCCTGACAACATTTTATGAGCAATGAATTAGTTCAAATGTTAGTTCATGTTCAAAACATATATTTAGAAAAAAAAATCCGCAATAGGACTGACTGACAAAGTTTTGAAGCATTATGTAAGTTTTCTGGGTCTGAGCCAAAGATGCCTAAGGGCCAAAAGTGAACAGAACTTTTCTCTCATGTGCAAGGGTGCTAATGAGATATATTGGATTCCTAATGTAAATTGAAGGTTTTTTGTACATCTTTTAACGTAAGAACATTTAATTGCACTAAACCTAAGCAACAAATGCGTTAGGTGTGTTAAGTAGTGAATATTGGTGATGAAAATGCAAAAAAAAAAAAAGATTTCGTCGATAACGTTTTTTTTTTGCCTCGTGGAAAAATCCTTTTTTTTTTTTTTATAGAAAATTTCCGTTATTTTTTCCGGCCTTTAAAACTCTAGTTCGATACCTATGGCCGATCATCGTCTCTGAAGTGTTCCCACGTTTTCTTGTCGTACCAGGCAAATGGCATTATGATACCTTGAAATTAGATTACCTGTGGTCGACTCCTTCACCTATCCCTGTAGTTTTCTAAAGACTCTAAATAAATTTAAAATAATCAGGTAGCAGGTTATGGACACATCTCTAGGGGTTTCCTAGCTGCTGTGTAGATAACCCCTAAGCATAGCACTAAAAATATCTTGTGAGACGCCTATTACAAATTCTATTAAGCATGTCTCTTGACTTTTTTTGGTAAGGGCTATGATAACCGGATAAGAGGGAAATGGAAACAAAGAGTATTACCAACAACGAACAACTGAGCAGCAAAACGCTTAGTCCCTGTCCCAGTGAAAAAGTTTTTCGTTCAATAGGGAGGTAGTTCAATCTTGAACTTAATTAAGCCCATGTATTCAATGTTTTATATTTTATTACGTTGCGTCTTCTTAGGAGGTCGCCTCCATACGTTTGATGAGGACAACTTCTGGTGTACTGTGGACATTCAGAACACGTACATCATATTCATGGACGTAATTTGGAATGTCCTGGGTTCAAACAGAGTGGTCGACTATCCTGGCTGAGATTTTCCGCGGCTTCCTGTCTCGCCTGGCAAATGGTGAGATGGAACCTAATATTTCCTAATAAGGATAGCCGTTTCCGTCCTCATCTCTGTTTGTAAGTCTCAAATAAAAATGTGCACTAAACAATCTCTTCTGCCTTCTTTTTTGTAATTTATAAGTTTTCTAAATTTTGAATGTTGAAAAAAAAGAGTATAGATCTGACGGTTAGAGCGTTACTATTATACTATTTCTTAAATATTCCAAAAATTTCCGTTTCTTGAAAGATAAAGTATTGTTAATGTTTTCCCATTTGATAAGTTTTAATTTCATCATCTTCTTCTTCTTCTTATTATTATTATTATTAGTAGTAGTAGTATTTGGGACTTACGGTTCTTCGATTGGTATTATAGCTGATTGATAGGAAGGGTTCGAACAAGCATATAAGGGAGGAAGCGGCAACGGTCTTATTGTTAGATACTATATCCAGCATTTGCTTTATGAAACTGAAATCTCGTGGAAAACCTCAGTCACTGGATTTGAACTCAGGATCTTTCGAATATTACGCCAACATTCAAAGACCTGAGTTACGGTTACTGCGTCCGTTTGATTTCAATTTTTAATACAAAGAAACAAATGGTATATTCATTCCTGAACAGGTTTTATGAAAAGAATCTTCCATATCTTTCCTTGGTCTCACCAGACGAACGTCGGTACTGTATCTAATGACAAGATCATGGATATTTCCCTCCATATGTCTCTGTCCATAAGCCTTAGTGGGGAATTGATTTGAAAAGTTGAAAATTATCTTTGATTATGATTGTCTCTTTTGTTTATGGAAACGGAAAATAGTCAACCTTCACGGAGGAAGCTTTATCATTTGTCGTTGCTTAGATACCCATCAGTTTCTCCTGTCCTTTGTAGCAACTGTTCACAATTGCATCTCGTCTTGTTTCAAGCTTCAAAATCAATTATTGCTTTTACCTGTCATCTGTCGAATAGATATACCGTTACCCCTCCCCTGGTTCCTCCTTTTCCACGCTTATTCATACTAGTCAACTAGAAACGAACCATGTTTTCTTTAATTCTTGGGATCACATTCCATCCGCACACAAGATATTTTTGTTCCCTACTTGATACAACAACAAATATTACTATCATCTCTCTGCCCAATTTGGCACATTTCTTTTCAACTTGCCTGTGTCATATACCGCCGATTTTCGTCCTAATAAGAAAATAACCTGAAAGTATGGAGGGAGGAAGAAGAAAAGGGGTATTATCTTTACAGTTTCCAAGATGCTTTTCAGTTCAGCCAAATGTAGCGGTTGAATGACTGAATTTACGAACTTAGGGATACACTTGCTGTTAAGAGAACATTTTTGACAGGCGGCTGAAATTTTTATTAAAAAGACTGTTTTGAAGGGTGGATGCCTCGCAAATACCGACCAAAGAACTATTTCATTGCCTTGCCACTACTAGACCGTAGGCGGGCTTTCATTGACCCTGCCCTCGCTAATAACGTACAGTTAAACCGCCAGATCTGATATCCACAATCCACTTCCTCTCAAAGTTGAAATAAACAACATACTGTTGTAATTCTTGAACGAATATGTTCTATCAGAAATTAGTTTCACATTCATGTGGTTGATCCAAACCTTTTATTTTAAATTAAAAACAATGAAAAATAAAATATGCCTAAAAAAGTACCCTGGCGGAGTCAGACCATGAGAAAAAGTGCCCTGGCGCCGCCACGGCTGAAACACACCACTGTGCTTACCCTAAAGTGGATTTGTTCCCATGAGTGGGATTAATATTCCGAAAGTACTGTCAGATTTTGTGTTATTTTCAACGTTACCAAATTTAACGTAACCTGAAGAGAAGCTGGCAAGCTGTGCACGAGCGGATCATCCATTTACTCCAAAAACACGTATTTTCCTTTTCTTACATAGGTACATGCTACTGTTGGCATGAGGTTTAAATTCATTTGTAAATTTATCCACGTGGTTTTTCTACCGTGTACAAAATTCAATAATACTGTTTCTTATTAAGTACGACAACGCTAAGAACGTGATGCAACCTTCACATAACGAGAGTAATTTGTTCAGGGGTGTACTCCATTCTAATCACTTCACGACCCATAACTTTTTCATGCAATTTCATGTCTTTCAATTTGTGGCTTGAGACTCAATTCGCTACGTTAAAGCAAGGTTAGGTTATATTGAATCAAATACGAAAAAGTTTAGGTTAGATTGCATCAAATACGAACAAGTTAAGAGTACAAGGACCCTGAAGTGATTTCTATACCGCAGCTCAGTGATAGGTTACATTACTTGGTCCGCACTACACATAACGTTACGCTATTTTAATTCATGTGTACGAAGTTAAACATGGGTAATTAACAAAGGTTGTTGCTTCCACAAGGGATAAATCTATCCCTATTATTTATTGTAAACTTTACTTTTGGGACCCCAAGTTCCGCCAGCTATTGAGACATATGTACGCTCTCTACAAGTCATTCATTTCGAAATAATTTAAAAACACACTTCCATAAAACCTAGTGACAACCAGCAGTCCATATATTATTATGAAAAGCCTCGTGTCATTATTATTTCGTTAAATACGCACTCCAGTTTGCCAACAGATGACAAAGATAGTACATGCGGAGCCATATGAATGACGTCACTTCGTGCTATGAATGGCAGGTATTTTTGCTACAAAATCACGGGCTAACTGTAGAAAGAGCAAAGGCACAATCAAGAAAAGTAACGTGAGATATTTTATATAGATATTACACGCGATGTACATTGCCTTTAACACTCCAACTTACTTTCCGCTCTTTCATTTGCATTTCACACTTCAATGATTCGAAACTGTTTTATTTTGCGTTTCATCTCTTCCACACGCATTGGAAACATTATATTTCTCTTGTAAATTTTACACTTTAGGGGCTCCCAAAGTAAAATTTGCCCATTGTTTCTAATAAAACATATCTGAAATGTATAGCGTGAACCAAAATCACCGTGTCATACCAACTGGTTCCACGAATGCTTGCATTTATTAACGGATAGTAATCGAACTATCATCACAGACAATATTTACATTACGACTAGGAATGGGAATGATTAACGTAAAAAAGTATATAAAACACACACAAACACATATTTAATATATCACCAAATCAACACAGTACTTTCTTTCTCTAGCCGCACAAACGGTGTATACGTTATATCCAGACGTGCATTAGATGTGCCGTCGATACACACCCTTCATTACGCCCTACGCCGCTCAATTCGGATAGCATCCACGTGCATCAAACGGTACAACGGCACAATCAAAGGTGAAAAAAGCTGTATTCGAATAGAAGGGTAATTACTTCAAAATAGCGGATGATTGATATAATTTTGCATCGATTGTTCTATTACTTCTGTTGACTAAACGAAATAAGTATCACAGTACGAACCAAGTCAAAATACAGTTCTTCATTTCTGTGAAAGTCCGAAGCTTTTACTTTATTTCAACAATGTATAGTCAGGGGTGGCATTTGCCTCTATTTTTATTAATTTGTTATGGGAAATTCAATTAAGGATTCCCCGATTTCTATGAAAAATATAATTCATCAGATCACTCCTTTCAGTTTTCAACACTCGTATACACTATATTGAGGTTCCTATGTTGAAATTTTTTCGAAAAAATATTATATAAACATTATAATCCGGTTAATGTATGGGAACCCCGTGTTAAAATGAACAAATTTCAGCCGCTCGCCGCGGCCAACTAAGCCAGGCTCAAGCAAGCAAAAAGCATATTTTCTTTTAAAATTTATTTTGTTATTTTTGGACACATTTTTATAACATATTTTTTGGACAATTGTTGAGTGCTTTTTCTTTACAGTCCACAACGAAAAAACAGAACAATGGAGCTTATTGTTATGACTCAAGCCATGAATCCATGGCTCTTCCATTTGCTTTGAAAAGCAGGTAATATTTTTATGCTTGTATATGTATTTGTTTACAATTTTATTTATGTTTATGTATTTGTTTTTCTTTGGAAATGATTATTTAGTTTTATTAATTTTTAGTTTTATTTTAACAGGCCTCGTTAACAAAAAATAAATATACATTAGCTTTTAATATATTAAACGGGTGTTCTCTATCGATTGGTGATATTTGCAACTTCCGGTACTAACTGGGTAACTTATCTAGTCCAGAAGTTGAGTTTTTCAAACGGAACATGGTAGTTTTAAAATGAAATTCCGATTCTACGTAAAAAATTAAGAAACTTTTATCTAAAACGTTTTTAAAACAAACACCTGCATTGCCCTTGAAATTATTTTAAAAGTATGTCGGAAAGATACACTGTTAACTGCTGAGAGACTACTTGTACAAACATTTTAATATGGAAGGAAAATATTTTATTAAATATAAGAAAAATCCAAATATTATTAAAGGTGTTACACTCTATCAGATTGTGATATTTGCAACTCCCGGTATTGACCAAAAGTGACCTATTATTCCGAAGTTTTTTTTTTAATGGAATGTGTTAATTTTCATATAAGATTCTGATTCTACATCAAAAGCTAAGAAACTTTTGCCTGAAATATGTTTGCAGTTGCGTTGAAATGACTGGAAGTGTCGAAAGCACTGTAAAAATGTTTCAGACAAAACTTTCTTAGCTTTTTTTTTATGTAGAATCAAAATCTTATATGAAAATTAACACGTTCCATTTTAAAAATTCAACTTCCGGTCAGAATTTCTCACTTCTGGTCAGTATCGAAAGTTGCAAATATCACCATCTGATATTTCCACATACCCATTCAAAAATGTAGTGGAGTGACACTTAGACCGCCAATGACTGTTAAATTAGAGTGTAGCCCATTCAAGAGCACTTCGTACTAACGCTGCCAGTGTGTGTGAGAGAGAGTTCATATTTTTGAAGATGCTGGACAAATGACAACGAATAATGAAATTTTGGAAAGCGTCCAGAATAATACTTGTAAATGTGTATGAAATGAACTATTTGACATTTTGTCATCGCTTATTTTAGCTGAGAAATTAGAATTCTAATACTTGATGACGTCATACGCCTACGCAATTACGGGAATTCTAATTTCTCAACTAAAACGAACAATAACAAAATCTCAAATAGTTCATTTGATACACATTCATGTGTATTTTTGAGGCAGCTTTCCAAAATTTTATAATTGGTTGTCATTTGTCCAGTATCTTCAAAAATACGTACAAAAACTCACACATGCAGCATTGGTACGAAGGACTCTTAATAATTTAAATTTTTCTTATATTTAATAAAAGCCATTCCTTTCATTTTAAAACGGTTGTACGCGTGTCTCTCAGCAGTCACAGTGTATCTTTCCGACAATCTTTGTACATCATTTCAACAGGCAATGGAAGCGTTTGTTTCAAAAACGTTACAGACAAACGTTTCGTAATTTTTCACGTAAAATCGGAATTTGATTAAAAAATAACCATGTTTCATTTCATAATCTCAACTTCCGGTCTAGATAGGTGACTTCCGGTTAGCATCGGATGTTGTTAATATCATCATTCGATAGAGAAGAGAATACCCATCTAATTTCATTAATTTTATTTTTAATAACAACTTATCTTTCTTCATGTTAGGAGGTGTGTACGGGTGGTCTGAGACAACAACTTTGAATGGAACGTCGACCCTGCGATTTGGATAGGACCAGTTGAAATGGTCCACTCGAAGTGACTCCACATGAGCCATCGGAAAGAGCCTTGAGCTGGTCTTTACCGTGCCTTCCCCGGGATGCTGTAAGTCATTCTGGGATTGCATGCTGCGCTGCGGTGTTGTAGGAGTTGCTGTAAAGGCATCTTTGAACCAGAGCGGGCGGGTCAAACACTATTCCTAGGCGTGTACTGGAGTCACTTCACATACGTAATCCAAGACGACGATGTCTCCGCCGCAAGAGAGGACGACGACGATGTCTCCGCCGCAAGAGAGGATGACGACGATGTCTCGACCGCAAGAGAGGACGACGACGATGTTTCGACCTCAAGAGAGGACGACGACGATGTCTCCACCGCAAAAGCATCAAGGGAGGATGACGACGGGGCCCATCTACCGTCAACTACAACTACAGTGCATGTACTACCATAGACGAAGACGAGCACATCCGGGATTATAATATCCAGCAGGCTGCAAGTCGTGCATCGATCCATTCATTTCTTCATTCATTGATTAATTCATTCCTTTATTTCATCCACATAGTTGGGTCTCCGGTGCAAGATTGTTTGGTACAAATGGTCTTGCGTCCCTCTACCAACTTAAAAAAAACAGAGGCCCTCACAGACGGTAGAGACCTTAACGTGGTTGTGAGGTTTTAAACTAACATCTACCTGTACCAACTTTTTCAAAGTTACATGGCAATTTTCGAATTTTCAATTTGTTTACTCAATCAACAAAGAGTAAACAATATCACGAATTAATTTCCAAATGCTCCTACATAATCCAGAGCCAGGAAGATTTAGAATTAATTATGTAATATCTTTTTGTAACAATTCTATTCTGAATGACTAAGCTAAAATGAGTTCAGTCTTTCAACAATACTAACAGAACATTCTTCGAATGTTCCCACACTTATTTGCACTCATTTTCTCTCAAATTGTCATGATTTTCTGAAGCGAAATATAGTTCACTTCTTGTGGACTTCTTTTTTACACGATCATTTTATAATAGACTTCTTGTGTACATTTGCTCACAATATATCCTACAAACGTCATAATTGATCACTTTGGAATCAAACTTTTTCAAGGAATGTGGTGCATGTTTCTTTCTTCTACAAGAAACGATTAATTCAACAATTGTAAAAATCTAGTTTATTTATATATTTGCACAGTTAAAGTGCACAGAAGTTGTAAACGTTTACTCATCTGAGTTGTACGAAAGATATGCAGTGATCTCTATCTAAAAGCAATACTGGACTGATCGATGGCTCAAAAATATATTATGCCTGGGAGTGGAGTCTAAACCAATATGGACAAAATTTTCTGTTCTAACTCAGATTTTATACACATGCTGTGTGGCCCGTTTTAGGCTTCAACAGCAAGTACTGTAGAGCCTTATGCAACCGCTCTGTCCGTCAGTCTGACTATCGACAACTCAGCAACTCTATCGCTAAGATAGTTGAGGTGTCGTTGGCTTCAGTGATCTGTATCTCGCGTTGTATAAGTCCGATCGGGTTCAACGAGATGGCGTTCAAACGATGAGATTGCGTACTACAAACACTGTTCAGATAGTTGTGATGAGT
>JAGDQP010028060.1:0-24452 GCA_022664845.1 Lepisma saccharinum
ATTCAAACTTATTCTTCACATCTAGACCTGTTTGTTCGTTCTACTGAAATAAAATAAAGAAGATAATAATTCTTTAGAAATTCCTCATGTGAGTTGTGCGTACGCTATCCAACTATGAATCAAGATTAGCTGGCAGACAGACAGCCGTCGTTTTGAGACCGCCTTATCGCGTCATCAGGTTCTGATAAGAGAATGAAAAAGGAATAAAAAACCTCTTTATTTGTTCTTATTTTCTTTATAATAATCTAACTTAATCTGAACGTCTTGATATGCTACTCTGGGATTGTTTCCAGATTAGGGGAAACCTACCAGAACATGTACGGACATGTATTTCTTCTAACATCAGTATTAGTCAATCGTTATTAAAAAATACCACTTGTAAGGGAAAACAAGTATAGTGTGTTTGGAAAACAAAGAATTGCATTGAAAAAGATTTTTATATTTGAAGTGTCCGTATGACTAGTAAAACATTTTTCTTCTTTCTGCAAGATACTCACGTAAGCGTCAAAAGTTTTATTCTACTGTTGTATGAAAGTAGGGTAGAGAGTAGGTACTTTCGATGACGTCCAGTTATGTCTGTGAATTGAAGATCTGTGGCTTGACATCTCTAAATTACCAGGCAGTTATCGGGTTAGTTGTGGAAGTGTTGCTAAGGAAGATTAATAGAAAACAATTTGTACCATGAAACCTGGCTATCAAAAAAAAAAAATCTATTTTCAGTATACCTTAGATTTGTGTGAATGTATTAGTGTTAATGTTTCCATTATTATTGTAGTATAAAAGAATAGGGGTTATTAACTTAATGTGTAGCTCCGAGTGGTTGTAGCACGGTTGGGTAGAACGTTGGCTACGCATTCGGGAGGTTCCTGGATCAGTACCAGCGGCTGACCATCCTGACTGAGCTTTTCCAGGGGGTTTCCTCAATAACACCAAGCAAATGCCTGGATAATACCGTGAGTGGAGCCTCTGGCCGACTTCACCCTTTCCCCTACCCTATCACGGCCTGAGCCAAGATGCCTAAATACCATAAATAAATTCAAAATAATAATAATATGCAGCACCATTACAAAGTTAGCCTTTGATCAAATTAAAGGATCGTTCAGTAAGTTTAGAAATAAATCGTCGGTGTCCAGCGGAAATGAAATAAGTCAATAACGGTATCGTCGCGCAAGGAACGTTAGAACTAAACAGGTACTAACTGACTCCCGAGACATTGCTGTGGTGCTCAGACTTCCGTTGTTTCTGGACCATCATTATCATTCGATTTCGATAATTGTTTCTAGTCGAAAACTGTGGCTTATATTGATTCAGAGCTTGCAAAAATTTGAGTATAAAAGCAGTACCTGGAGGAATTGTACAGTAAACTTTTTTGCCAGTCTAGCCAATCAGTTATCCGGCATAGCATTATTATATTTTCATCTCTTGTTCAGACTTTTTGAATCCGTATAGTAGACTTGTAACATTACGTTTAATAAAGAATTGAACTTATATTTACTACATCACTCACTCCAAATAATTCCATAATAACAAAAAAAAGAACAGCTCCAGAAACAATCAGTACTGAAGGACGAGACGTCATTTCATTCATGCCTTTAGATAAAAAGCTTGATCCTATACATACTGTAATCCGGGATTGTCGTCAGTACGGTACCCGTCAGTGCAAGTAATAGCCGGATTAGCAAGAATCCTGGGTTCCTGTTTAGGTGACATAACTTTAGTCTAAAGGCGAAATACGAAATACCCGTACATTCAGAAAGATCGTGTAAACTTATGGAATGATTTTAATAGATTTTCCATTATTCCCCGAAGTATGTTTTCCGATGTAAATAAAAATAACTCCATTAAAATTTGGTAATTCTCTGTGATCGAGCATATTTAGTTAATTCATTTTTATCCACTCTTTCTAATTTTATTTCTTTAAGGATTAGATCTAGTTAACTACCACTTTTCAACTCCAACTATAAAATCTAAAAACTACTCAGGGGTTGTGGTTATGGCATTTTATTTTCTCTCAAAGACTTTTTTTTTTTCTACATGTGTTTCTTGGTTGATTTCAGTCGTGTCTTCGACAGCAATGGTGAAACGTCATTGGAATCGAAGGGTTTTGCAGAATACTACCTCCTCACCTCCTGGACTAGCCTATCTAGCAATGCAAAGCATTGATCTAGGCACTCAGAATTGTAAGAACCTTAAATTCCTGTGTCCTTATTTTGTAAATCTATATAAAGAAGAAAATCTACTTTTTTTGAGATAAATTGGTTAAAAACTCCTGTTTCATTCACTCTTCTTCCATTTAAAGCACCAGCACTGGATTTTCTAAACACTACAAAATAAAGAAGAAATTTAATTTAGTAGTATAGAACACACTCAGATGCTTATATGCACATCCTTAATTATTTAAATAATTAATGCTAAATTTGGAGGAATAAAATTCAGAGGTTCTATAATTTCAATATTTCTTAATTCTTTTAATAGTTCCTTAATGCCTAAATCATTTTGATGTACGTCTACTACTTAGAACGATGGGAATTAACGATGATTAATTAGCTAAGAGCTGTCGTCAGAAACACGTCAAATTAACTTACTGGATTTACAGTCAGCGGCAAAAGTTTGTACCCAGTCGTAAAATGTCTTGTCCGAATCACTTTGGAATTGAAAGACCGATTTGGGTATGGTTTCCTGTAACTTAAATGGAATTTGAGTTTCTTTAATTTATAGAAAACTATACTTAAATCGATCTATCCACTCCCAATTTATTCAGAAAAGAAATTTTTTTGAACTAAGTACAAACTTTTGACGCTGACTGTACATTTCGTTGTAAAAATTATCCATTGTAATGTAGTATTTTGTTACTCGGGGTTTTCTTGTATTTTTTTATTTCTTCAGTTATGTAAGTAATATATAAGATTAAGTTCTTTGTAGCTTAAAGATATTGGTAGTTCATTCTTTTCTGTCCATGTCGATTCAATAGCATCCTGCGCTGCACCCCTAGCTGCAGAGTGCTCCCCTCTAGTGTATGAGGTTGTCGGTTCGATGCCATGTGGGCTTTGTGGTGGACAAACACAGTGTGCGTGGGCTTTCTCGGGGCACTCCCGTTTCTTCCAACTTTCCTCATTCCGCCAATTCATCCCATCATCTATCTGGCCTGAGCCAAAGTTGTCTAAAGGACTGTAAAATTAAATCCAAATTCAGTAGCATCCTCTGCAGCTTGCAAGTGCATAATAAATACATCCTCAGGAGAAATGGACAAAATTAAATGCAAAGATAATGGTTTATTATTTCACGTATTTAGAAAGTGCAGGTGAATGGGTGTTCATAAAATATTGCTTTATAAAGAAAAGTACATTAGAATAACTAGCGAAACTTGTAAATAGGATTTAAGAAGCAAGAAAAGCTTTTACTTTCACATTGAAAAGCATTACATTCAGTTCTCACGTATTCTGTATAAAGATAAGTTTAGTAGCGATAACGCAGTAAAGAAATCTTGCTACACCATATCTGATTTAAAAAAGAAAAATCCCTGAACATGGATAGAGACATTCCCCACGAATCTTGGACCCCTTTCCTTGATACACTTTGAAGTAGAAAACAGGACATATCCTTTAGGCACTAAGTAAAATACAGATTGTAATTTTCTTTCAAAATATTTTTATTAATAGACTATTTCAAACCTTACAATATTTACTCAATAATATATTTTTTTTTAAATTCACAATTTACAATATCTTAAACCCATACTTCTCCCAAGAGAAAAAATTTCCACGCCCTCATCTGGCAACATTGGTATTGTTAAATATGAACATGGTTCCGGTGTAATAGTGTTTCTTAATTCTTTGACTTCTCTGTCACTTTTGTGTAAAGATAGTATTTTTCCGTTTCCTTTGTGCTATGTGGCTACTGTTCTAAAACAGTAGATACATAGTACTGAAGCTACTACTCTCTTAGGAAACTGAAACGTAATATACACACATATACGGTCACATTGTATATAATCAATAGTGGAAACCAATTCCCAGACTAGCTGGACACGCAAAATAGTAAATTATTAATTTATTGGTAGCCCTCACGCAAAAATGATTATATTTAGTGTTGTAGTACAGTGATGGGAACTTGTAAAGGCACTAGAGTTTTGAACGAAATAAAAGGTTTATTTTCTCAATTTTTTCATAACACCGGTATCAGCACAGTGTGAAGCATTTCCTTATATATGTCTGAATCAATTCCAGTGTGTACTTATGTAATATTTAATTTACCTGTAGCTCAGGACGCCCTCCCCCCAAGATCATAACGCTTCCACTGCCAGAGTTCCGACTCATGTGAACCTGCTGTTCGTTTCGAAGGTCGTGCCAATAATACTAGAATCCATCGTGCACGAAATTTAGTATCTTTTTTCAGCGAAAGCCAGACTCCGTAAGGATTTCGCTTAGAAGTGGTTTCATTAGCCGTTTCTTGAATGCAAGGTTCTTGTCTTCTGCAAGAATTTGTGTGACAGGTTACGAATAACTTCAAATCAGCATTGATTTGAGATGAACTCGTGTTTTAAACTTCCACTCTAACCAAAATTATGCGTCGCCGTAGCTCAGGCGGTAGCGCGTCTGACTACGAATCGGGCGGCCCGGGTTCAAATCCCGGCCAGGACACTGGAGACTTTTCTCACAGTGTTCCCATGCCTGGCGCTCTGAGGTCCACTCAGCCTCCTATCAAATTGAGTACCAGAGTGTCCTTGGTAGTCTTGGGCATCTTGGGAAGGTAAAGGCGGTCGAGCGTGGGACTTACCACCCCACCTCACTTCGTACCGTAGGTCAAGAAAATGTGGAGCGCTACCTCCACATCCCCTCCCTTTTTTTTTAACCATAACCAAAATTGATCGTTTAATTTTTGTAGCGATATGACTGTTGGACAGCTCAAATTCCTAGTAAACACTAACACTTGCTTTCTCTTAACCCGAAAGGAACTTCCCATGCATCATTGTTGCAATGACTGCTCAGCAGTGTTCGAAGATACATCTCTCTCATATAACTGAGGTGGGCTGTTTACATTCAGCCACGTGCAGATGGCAGCAGCAGTTTCGAACGCAGAGAGGCAACTTTCCAATTCTTTACATTTCCTCTATCAACAAAACGCGAGATGTCTGTGTACCAATTTCCACTCCTATTACATAAAAAGAAAACACCATCTTTGTGTTTATGCAATATTCTCAGAATGTGAAATGAGAAAATAATTTTGCACGTTTTATCTGTTACCCGTACCTAACGTTTACCGCATAAACGATGTATTCGTCCTTACGAAAACACTTATATCCACAAGAAAAAGAAAAGTGTGGTTTTATACTCGTTTCCATCACTATATACTTATAGTCGGATTCTAGATGTTGGGTACAAACTAGACCTGCTTACTGAATTTTTTAATTTGACTTTTCATTTTTAAGGCCTTTAGGCAACTTTGGCTCAGGCTGGATGGGATGATGGAATGATTATTGGAATGAAGAAAATGTAAGGAAACGGGAGAACCCCGAGAAAACCCAGGTACACGATGTTTGTCCACCACAAAACCCACATCGCACGAGCTCTCTAACCGAGAGAGGTGAGATCGAGCCGAAGTTAAGTTACTAGACTGGCCCATATAAACAAATAAAAGTTTTACCGAGATAGGTGAGCTCTCTAACCGTTGAACCACCGCAGCCCAAAATTCGCTCACTGGTTCACGATTTAAGCTCACGTCTCAAACTGTTACGTACAAATAAATTGTGTCAGGATTTCGAGACTAGGATGGGTGGTAGATTCAGATGTATTTTTTAGGAGTTATGGGTCTTTGTTGCACAGTATATGTATGTACAGATCTAGAGGTAGTTGTAAGAAAGTGCTTACTTCCACATCTCTTTTCATGTAATGTGGGGTGACTATCAACTTTGTAGCCGTCCATAAGCTACAGGTGGCGCTGATCAGACTGATATTTTTTAAATTGGAATTGACTTAGCTATTGATGACATGATAATCGATGTTGCAACGCGGAGGGCAGATACAAAGTAGTAGTAATACGTACAATTTTAATTATCAATCTTTTTTACTTCTGTTAACGAAAGAAAAAGAACTCGCTAAGCATTTTTCGCCTGCCTCCGTAAGGCTTCGTCACGCTGACAGCGAATTTGCAGATATATGTTAAAATATTTGTCAAGTGTTAAACAGCGAAATTTCTACGCTTATGTGAACATAATTTATATCTTCAGAGGGTTCATTTTAATTATATTTTCAAATTTACTTAAACAAACAAACAACGCATGTACACACAATAAATTCGTTGTCAGCGCGGGAAATTCTTCCGGAGCAGGGCGAGAAGTGCTTAGCGAGATATTTTTTTCCGTTAATGGAAATATTTTGTCCTTATTGTTGACCCTCATGATCATGTCCCTTTTCGGAATAAAATACTTGAAGAGATAGAATTCGGGGAAACAAATTACGTCATTTGCGTTAACTTTGCACTAAAATTAATATAAGGCTAAATTTATTTGTTGGCCTGGATTCGTTTATATGGTCTCGAATTCTGAGAACTGAATTTTTGTCTTTCCGTCCATGAATCGGGAAGGGGAACTAGGTTTTGGTACGTACAGAGTTCAATGAATAATTAGCCTTGCACTAAAGTTGGAAGCAAAGTTAGCGCGAATAAAGTATACTGTTAGAAACGAAACGTGGAACTCCAGAAACTGGGTGCATCCAAGCCTACGAAATCTTCATTTCATCCAAAGAATGTGTTTCGTAGGGAGATAAAAAAAAAAGTGCTGCGATGCGAGACAGAACAACGATCCATTGAAACCCCCGATGACCTCTACGCCAGAGACTGTTTGAATTTAAAATATATCAGTTGGCTTGGTGCTACCCTGTATGTATATCCTACAACCATGATGTGCAGTATCACTCATTCCAGCGAATATTTCCTGAATAAAATACCCGTGTAATTGCACTCTTTGTTGCGATCTCTTATTTGTTCGTGTTTGCTAATCAGATGGTTGAATTTTTTTCTTCATATCCCTGTTGTTAACACTTATGTATTGATGCAGATGTTAGTATCAGTGTAATTCAATTCTTCTGATGTAGTGGCGATGGTCGCTACGTATAAGAATCGCCACTAGGGAGCGGATGGGTTCAAGCCATACAACAGCCATTCTCCACGGTATTTTCCCATTGTCATCAGGCGACTTGGAGAATGGTACCTAGAATTGAAGCTCCAGTCGCTTTCCCCCCCCCCTAATTCTTCTTGAAAATCGTTCTCCCCCTTCCCCCCCCCCACCACAACAACAACACCCTAACCCCCAGAAATATAAATTGTAAATGAATGTAAATATTTTGTTTATGTATTAGGATTTGTGTTAGTATCAGGTATATGGTACTAATTGCTTTTCTCAGAAGTTGACGGTATCATATTACACATTTGATTTGCTTCAACTATTTTCCTTTCGTGCCTTTGAAGTTTCTTTACTGATATTTCATTTTCTATCTAATAATAATAAATTACGTAATTATATTGAATGTATAAAGCTTACTATGTATGTGCATGAATTTTGTTGGTGTACTTAAATAAGAATGGCTGTAAACAATGCTTATGTCTAATGCAATTCTACCTAACCTAACTAGATTTTCGTTTAAAATTAATATTAGAGTTATCATTTTTAATTTTGAAATGTAAATGGCAGTAATTTGTTAGGTTTGTTAAAAATTATAGTCGTTCGTTATTAAATATGGTAAAACTTAATGATTTCGTTAGAAACTTCTGTTGCCTTGCTTATTAAATAGTGGAATAAATGGAACTATAATATTTTTTTCTTTTTATTTCATTTTTACAGTAAGCCATCGTCGTTCTTTGTCCGAAGATGTTGGAGTTCCTACCCACAGTACACCAAGTGACAAGGCACGATGTCATGTGATGCTGCCTCGACATCGAAGTGATGAAGAACCAGAAAATGAAGGTGACCATTTTCTCACTGCAAAACACGTGGGTGAGAGCATGTGCCAGTTTGATCCTCATTATAAAAGAGGTCCAAAAAATCAGAACCCGTTTGCAAATCTCTCTCAGTTCCGTGGTGTGAAGAAGATACTGGGAAACGTGAAGGGAGATTTGTTTTCGTCCTGCTGCGAGCTTCCTTCTCCTTTTTACGGACCAACACCGCCAAGTACGCCAGCAACTTCGGATGACTTAGAAGTGATTCCTCGTGAGCAATGGCAGTGTTCGTCTTCTCGGTCACAAGCTGTCTCTCTTCCATCGTCTCCAACTGCAGCAAGGCGCTCAGTTCGGTCTCTTGGGTTAAGCCATCCACCATGTGAAGACTGTGCCAACCATATCAGTTCCATATCAGATGTGCCTCCTTCCTTACCGGTACCTCCAGCAACCGTGTCCATTAGCCCGAGCCCACCTGTGAAGGGAACTTCGCTATTCAGCCATCCTCTGTTTGCACAAGGAGTTCTTCAAACAAAAAGCGGGGAAGTTTGTAGTAAGGAGCGGAGTGGACCCCAGACTGGTGAAGACAGACGAAAGAAAGAAGGGGATCGAAGTAGTGGCAGTATGGGCAGTACTTTACAGTTACCACCCCTCCATACGCATCCTAGTATCAACCATCCACTTCTTCAGCAGCGTGCTTGTAGCTCGAGCTCAAATTTACATACCATCACGTCGGCACAGGATGATTCTGTTCTTGATACTGTTCTTCCACAAGTTGGTTACCCGTTGCTGCGTCGAAGAGGATCGTGCGAGTCCGGATTCTTCAGTGTTGGTGACGCCGAACGGATGAGTACCAGTGATTTGTCGCCTGAATTTGGCCACCCTTCCTTTGACGAGGCTGCAGCATCTCTGCGATCTGGAAGCAGTGAACTCGGTGATTTGGATGACTACCCAACGAAGAATCCTGCCCATTCACTCTTTGGTAAACGATCATCGTCCATCTACACCGACAGTTCGGAGGATATCTCAAGTCTTGGCGGAGACATTGGTTGGGATGAACGGACTGGAGAGCGAAATACACCACAGCAAATCAGTAAAATCGTTGAATACTTTGAACGGAAACAGGGGGGAGATTCTGATCCAGCGAACTGGCCAAAAGATCGGCTGGATTTGAAGCGAGACCTTTATTATGCGAAGAAATTATCTGATATCGAATCGCTTGCCAAGCGAATGGACTACAGTGTGATTAGCCAGGACAGTAGCAGCATCCGATCACCGAAGATTGCATTGTTGCAGAAATCATTAGAGAAAGTGGAACCGGGAGATAAAGTAGGTGTGAAAAAGAACTCTCAGAGGCTTATGATTTGTGAAGGAGCAGTCAAATCGAAATTGCAAATTTTTGACAAAAAATAAAAAAAAAACTTGTGTTCATGTGGTGTTGATTATGTATCTTTAAATTATAGTGTTTTTTCGTCATTTAAAGAAACAAAAAAGAAAAATACATGTTTTCCATGGGTTTCATCGTTCATTACATCAGTGTTTCCGATGCTACCCAGAGACCGGAGACATCATGTAGTTGTGGAGATGAAATTTTCTGCTGTTTGTTGTTTAGAATTCATTATTCTATATGTGTTCAATTTGCTGTCGTGTCTTGCAGATTGAGTTTTTGTTATTATTTACAGTATTTGCAAATAATTGTTTTTCCTTAACGGGGTTCGAACCCCGGAGATTGCTTTGATTTTTTTTATTAAAATACTAACAGTCCATGGAATACATGTAGATATGTGTGTGTTTCTTCTTCTGTGCGTTGTAAAAATCGTAGATAGAATAAGTTGTCTAGTCATGTGCCGTGGAAATATGGTATTAACAAGGATGTAAATATGTTGGAGTCGCAAAAGAAGTTCCTAAGCTAAACTTCTTTTTAAAAAAACGAAAAGAAAGGAAAAAAGAACTCTAGTTTCGGAATGAAGTAAAAAAAAAACAAGGATGGTGATGTGTGTATCTGTGTATATAGGCCAGAAATGTGCATAAAAAGTATATTTTTTTAGTAATTCGTGAACAATAAATCGAGGAAAAAAAAAAGTGCATAATGATGAAGATGCATATTGAAGTGTTCAACTTTCAACTAAGTTACCGTTGACATTATACGTTTAAAGTGGGGATTTCATGACCGTTGTCCCGTGTTTTTTTTTTTTTTTTTTTATTTGTATAGAAATATAACCTCCTTAGAAAGTATTATTATTTTTTTTTTCAACTGTTAATAATTTAAGGTATATCATTGTGAAAACTTCCATCCTTTAAAGCTATATAGTATCATGACAAAAATCTGATTTCGAGTAGCATGGAAAAATATTTACAACGTAGGCATAAAAAAAAATAATTAAGTGGTGACTGTTATTTTGATAAGAAAGAACATACAGTTGTTAATAATATATTATTTTGTGGAATTTGCAACATTTATTAGTGTGAACTTTTACGTACTACTACTACTGTGTTTTATGAATGTGTGAGACCGAGAGAAGACGTGTGTGTTTTTGTTTTTGGCAGCTTCGAGATTAATACTATAAAAATTGCAGTTGTCGTTAAGTCTCTTGTTGGTTACAATGCAATTTTTCAGACTGATATAGGGAAAACAGTGGTATGAAATCCATGTTAAGACCTAACAGTGAGTGCAATATAGTCATATAAATAGATTCCTTCCTGTAACCCCTCCGGTTCTCTCTTTATCTTTAAGGCAGGGATTGGCAGCATCTGAATTGTAAAAAGAAAATATATAATGTTTTGTAAAATCTGTATAAATCCTGTGCATATATATATGTATGTGTGTGTGAACGGGTGTGTGTATATCGTTAGTGTGTGTGAGAGCGATTGTATTTTTCCTTTCTCACAAACCGTCAGTTCATATAAAATTGAAACACGATAAGAAGCAGAATCTTCTTAGACGTGTTGATGGATTATATATTGTTATATATAACAATTAAAAGAAGAAAAAAAAAGAGCATATTAGAATCCAAACTTGCTCAAATTAGGTTAGATCACTTGTGTAGTGCCTTGGTAAGAAAAAAAAACAACAGCTCCAATCAGTATAACAGTTAAATTGTTTCTAATAACAAATGTTAAGATACACTTATCAGAAAAGGTTATTAAGAATAAAAAAAAGACAGAAATAATACGTATAATTTCAGAGCAATATCTGTCAATAGACAAGCCTTCCTTTAAAATAATAATAATAATAAAAAAAAAATGTTTTGGTAGTATATATTATTGCGCCCAGTAAGTAGACTGACTTTGAAATTTTTATATGGCAAGTATACTGTCATCTTGCATATATATTGTCTTGATTTTTGGGGATATAATTTAATATTTGAAAGAAAAAATTGAATTTAGAATTGAAATGGGTCTTCTTTCAAATGGTCCTCCCTTTCTAAGCATCTTCTCAATCGCCTCTTCCAGCCATTTGTTATGTCCTGAGATAGATTGAGACTACCAAGTGAGTAAGTCAACGTCCCAGAGAAAGTTCACAGATTGATACGCCTGCCTAGCCATGTAAATAGTAAAATAAATAAATAAATTCGAAAGAAGTATTTTAGTAATCTATACTAGACCTTGATATTTCTTAGACAATTATTTTGCAAGATTTGAAAGTAAGATTTCTAGTAATGTGCAGAATTGGTGTGGTTTCACTTGTCTTCAGTAGTACAATTTGACAGTTTGATTGTAAATTGTGAAACATTGAAAGGCTACCTACAGACATTCGTAACTCAGAAACGGAAAAGAAAAAAATTGTTGCATTGTGTTTTTTTGCGTGCATTTGTTAATAGTACAAATTCATTCAAGTAATCCATTTTGTTGAGGGTTTTTTTTTTTTCAGTGTACAAAAGAAAAATAGATTTTGTCCCTTCTCCCCCAATATTTTAGAAATGTTGTCACATCATAAACTTCACAACAAACCTGTTTTAAGTGAATTTGAAAATGAGGATATATTGTTTGGTATTTGTAAGTGGTGGTCTTAAACCTTTTATTTTAGCCTTGTCTTTTGACAGTCGGTGGAAACATAGGATTGTTACGGAACATCGTTTTTGACGTGGAGTAACTATTATTAATTTCAAAAATATTTTAGGGCAGACTTACAAAGCAGGTCATTTTGATGGGATCATACACATACAAATGTTCATGGTTACTAAATTTAAATTCTTGTAAAGTACATTACTAAAATTTCGATGTACAATAGGTTAATTTCGACGTCATATTGATTAGTTTGGTTGATATGGTTAATATATTTTTCAAGTAAATTTGTCGTGAAAGATGGTTCTCGAAGAACGTTCAAACGTCCTGTTAAAAGTTGACCATTTATGCTTTAATCTTGTCAAGTTCCACCGACTTAAAAATTTCTTGAAATCAGAACTAGGCCAATTTTTTTTCTACTGAAGCAATGTATTAAGTGGCATGAGTGTGTATTTTAAATTCAGACGCATTATGGCAATCACCAAGTTTTTTTTTAAATTGGCCTGTATGTTCAGACTTATCTTACACTTTTCTTTTGACTGTCAAATTATTTGGACGTTGTTACTGCTAACAATAGATTAATAATTACAGTTATGACGATGGCCTAATTACCAAAGACTGAGTAATATTAATTTGTTGTTTGTGTAGCGTGATGTTTTCTTGTCAGAAGAAACAAATGTTGGTATTTCTACCATTGAAATGCATTATATATAGATGTGCATCTGGTTGGACTTATTCACGTGTTAATCTTGGTTTAAGATTCTACAGTTAAGAAAGATCATGTATTCACTATCCCTGCATAATATTGGGTTTGCAACAAATGCATAGTGCTCGTATTGTTGTACACAAAATATTACCTTTCTTAGTATTGGTTTATTTCGTTTAAGATAAATCATTGTAATTTCTTCCTTATTAACAGGGTGTCCCAAAGAATTCGATACCATTACAAACGCTGACAAATCGGAAACCATGTGACGTAGAGCACTACGGTGTGTTTTTACAAATTGTGGTGCAAGTCTGAAATGTTAATACACTTCGTTCCTCTGGCTGTTCTCAGCACAAGCCCTGTCCATACACGCTCCAACATAGCGATAGAAACAGTTTTAGATTATCCTCGTACCAAAGGTAGGAAGATTTTCCTCAGATGTTTGGTATACCTTCACAGGAAGAAATCCAACAGTGTCTTATAAAGGGGGCGCGGGGAGGACATATTAGGCGGATTAGTCCCCCACAGTTAGTCAATCTCCTAGGGAGACGTTTATCCAGTATATCTCCCGGGACTATTATGGCGGCGTACCATCGTGTTGGAAAATGATGATTGGTGACTTTGACTCTACATATCAACCACACACACATTGGACCTTCTTATGTGAGATCACACTATTGAGTTTATGAAACGCGAACTTCCAAAGTTTCTCATACATAAGTCAATTAATCATAAAGAACAAAACACATGATACATAATTTTCAGAGATATACATCAATTTGCAACGGAAAGCACTCTTCTGTGTTACAAAGTTTTCTAGTCGCAAGTATTTGCAGTGGTACCAGGACATTTTTGGACACCAGTTAAAACAATATAATGTTCAATAATAAATGTATAGCTTGATTTTCGAAAAAGATATATTATTTCAGGTGATAACGTAAATTGTATGCTTTCTAAACTTTCCTGAATTACTTGACAATAGCATCTACGAAAATCAGAGAAATTTTAAACTTATTATTGTGGGCAACGTATTATTAGATCTTTAACGCATACGAGTTATTCCAAAAGTGAGAGATCCTTACGCATACGAGTTGACATTGAATGAATGGTCATCGTAGATTCGCAGAAGTTCGCTCATATACTTCGTATATTTATTTAGTGTTGGATTATTTTCATGACGATAGAAGTAACTTCTAAGCGATTTTCGGATATGGTGTAGTTAGTGACGTCGTTTGAAAATTGTTGCTGTCGTAATATCGAAGTCTGTTATCACAAACTCACACTAGTACGATCACTACAATAATTACGTGATATTCTCATTGTGAACGTTCTCTCATCTAAATTATGTGAGAATCATGATTAATTTAGTTGTTTGGAAATTATCTCGATTTCACCCAGGCGGGCTGCGCATCTGACGTCATTTGACATCCCAGAAGGACGAAGATTAGCATGGTAGTTGATACTTTTGAGCACAAAACAGGAAACGTATAGAATAACCTTCGAATATGTAATTCTCCTTTTGAATTTAACTAAGTAACGAGAAATAGGGGATGTTACGCTTTACTCAGGAATACATGAGCTGGTTCATCTCATTAGACTCTTATCCATGTATGTATTCTGAAGGACTTTACTCAACAAAGAATCTCTTCCCCTCCCACCCTTTATTTATTTCTATAATCACCTAGGCTTAATCCTTCCTGTCTGAAAGATGTCAACGTGTACATCACGTGTTGGGATTAATCTGTTAGCAAATCTTCGAGGTACTTGGGCGAAAAAGAGTTATCTTTTTAGTTGTGTTTTTTGCATATAGCAGTCTCTCTTAGTATTAAAATTCATCAGTATCTATTTTAACGTGTACATTGTTACCCCCCCCCCCTTTCTTTTTCTTGATAACGATAATTGCTGCTAACCATTGCTCCGAAAGTTATCATGAAAATAATAAATGCATTGCATATTTATAATGCAGTGAACATGAAACACACATGAAAGAGATGCTCTGACGTCAAACTCTTTCCTAGTACCAGAATAACTCGTGTGCATAAAAGGAATACTGCTGGGTAGCTCTAGTGGGTAAAGATTAAGTTTATATGTAATAAATAGCCTTAAGATGTTATTGGTTCTTGATTTTTCCCATTGATCCATTCCTCCACAGTTAACGAACGTGTAGGAGCAGCTGTCACAGGGAACAGATCATCTTGCAATTGGTTACTTTTTCTTGGTACAGTCATATAGAATCGGAAGATTTCACACAGACTCACATCACGAGATGGAATATTCGATGCTATGCAGTCGTAGACCAGGCTCCGAGGGTTTATTATTTGAACCAATTTCTGTCTGGTTCTGCACAGAGGTTCAAATAACAAACCCACGGAGCCTGGTCTACGACTTCATTATTTGAACCTCTGTGGAGAACCAGACAGCAATTGGCTCAAATAATAAACCCTCGGAGCCTGGTGTAAGACTTCATAGCATCGAAGATTTCCATCTCGTGATGTGAGTCTATGTGAAATCTTCCGATTCTATAAGATACACGCAATAAAGGGAATGTGTGAACTCTTAGCTATGATCGTATAGCTATGAACCCATAATTTCAAGATGACCTTTTTCCTGATACAGCTGCTCCGACACCTTAACTGTCTTGGAATGGATCAGTGGGAAAAATAAAAAACAATACCCCTTTTGACAATTTCGTATAAACTTACATCTACCAGTTCCACCAAGCAAATATCATTTTCTATGAAGTACAATAATGTTCTGTATTACGTTGCTGGAGAGGGGTAAATCAGTTCAAGATAACCGAAGAAGACTCTCCGAGCGCTACTGAACGAGAATAGATTATATTTCTTGTGCTTACCGTGGAGGGACTGATCATAATTTTACCTCTTACGTTAGTACCGCTTTCCTTAATAAATTTACTGAATCCCAATCCCTTGATCACAATAGACCACCTTTCATACTCTCAGTAACGAATGGAAAATAACAGATCGCAGCATTTTTAGAGTCCGTTACTATGTAAGTTTCGTACTTAAGAATGTTTGTCTCGTATTTTTTCATGAATATGATTACAGTTTGTGTCAAAATACTCAGGCACTTGAAGAAATGTTCGCAAGAACACTGTGCTTTTCAAACTAATAATATACTTTCCTTTTTTTTTTTTTTTGTTTTTTTAGAAGAGAGATAACTATCAAATTTATGTTATCATCTTATCATTGAAGCATAAGAAACTACAATGATTTATCATTAAATGAATCCGTGTAGAATTAAAACAATTCTTTTCGATCCAGTTTTACCGCGTTCAAGCCGAAAAATAAGCTCAAATTGCAGTTCTTGAGAGAACACTATTCGGATTTACTGAAGGAAGTTAACTAGGCCAAACATTTCTACCATATTTTATAAGTACCTATATGTATATATGTATCGAAACTTGTCGAATAATGTTTAAATAAAGTAATTCTAATATATATATATATATACAGTCCGTTACTTCGATGACAGGTTATTGTATGTATGACATGAGTTGACATCGTCCGGTTATTTGTTGTTATATTTGTTGACAGCATTTTGTTTCTAATCACTTTTGTGCTCTGCGTGTGTGTTGTGCGCTTGTGAAGAACTAAAAAATAAATTACCATAATTTAAGAAACAAAATTAAAATGTTTTAACATCTATTGAAAATTTTCTTTTGTGATCTCTTTTTCTGGTTTTATTTTCTAAGCTTCTTTCTCGTCTTTTTTTTTTTTTTTTTTTGGACCAAATTATAAACAGGCCGTTGTTCGTGATAATAATAGTGATTTAGGGGGTATTATTTTGATTCTTATCTGTGAGATGAAACAACAAAATTTGACCTTTGCAATTCGAACCATTCAGAACTCTGTTTTTTAGTTTTTTTCGTAACCGTGGGTCTGAAAAGATTAATGAAAATTAAAGCAGGTTTGATTTTTTTTATTATTATTTATTTTGTTTCGTGTTTAAGGTACGATTCGAATGGTTGTGTCTTCCACAGTATTGTGTACGAGCGACATCGCGCTCACATCTGTATTAACAGGAGGCTGAGGTGTTGTGTTGAGGCTTCCTTTCAAAGAGAAAGATACATTTAATAAGAAATTGTGTACTTAGAGACTGATCTCTACTGATTCTTTATTGATTCAGTTGTGTTTTAACAAAGTGTTTTCTCTGTAATAACGTCTTACCTTACATTGTAAGTAATTATATATACATATATACCTATACACCTCTCTCTATATATAACATTGTACGTAAGACTTTGAATTACTTTTAAATATTTCAGTTGCCTGGAAAAATAAACATGTTACCTTGCAATTTACACCGATTTTTAATTTGTACCTTCTCCTACAAAAGTATTGCGAGTTTGTGTTTTGCATGAGTTTCAGGTCTCTTACGAGTGAGTATGTGACGTGCAGGTAAGTACCACAAAACCCCCACCCAATACATATATCGTAGCCACTGAGTGGAATATCCATCTTCTATAACGACTTGGTACTACTGGCCACGTATACGACAAACGCATGAAATACTCCAAGTAATGAAGCCCTTTATTTTTTACTGCTTCTTTGATCAACTATACATCTCAAAAAACAAACTTCAGTGTCCTCTTTCCTTTCTGTACCACTTTTTGATATAAGATTCCTTTCTATCCAGAAATTTACCAATAACACAATCTTAAATATCACATGAAGGCCACAGGATTTCAGAGGAGAGGACTATTGTATAATTATATACTTGAAGAGTGATATTTTTATAATTATGGGTGTAATAGCTAAAGAATAACCATGAAATTCAATATTAACTGCTAGTGTACATATGAACATATCATTGGCTGATGCAAGATAAATTCTTTCTCTTATTTCTCATAGGCGTTGGAATTCATCCAAATATTTACATCATTCCAAAATACAAAATATATCTTACCAAGAACATCATTGATTATTTCGTTCCACAAGAAAGTATTTTCCTTAAAAATACAATTAGATGCAATATTCCTTTTTTTTTTTCGATGAACCAGAAATCGTCATATTTTTTAAAATTCAAAGATGTCTTCTTCACCAACAAAGTATATGAAGCAATAGAACCAAATTAAAAACAATGCTTAAACGTAAATTGGGCTTTTCATTTGAAAAAAAATGTACCTTCATTTATGAAATATTATTTTCTCAATCTGCTATTAAAATATTTACTTGTTTCAACTTTATCAAAGAGTAACTTTATATTATTGTCTAAGAAAAACTAGTGTCCCATTTTCGTCCATCGTACTGTACACTCGCAGTAAATTCTGTTCAGTAAAATGGCTAATCAAATACAGCTTACTTTATTCCAATTCGCAAATGGATTTTAACGTTGAATTACTTCAAATGAACATATCGTCGTAGGGAATGTCAATACCACGTATGTACATTTTTTTAGGACTTTGAAGACTCGTCCCCAGCACCTTTTGAAGAACTCTGAGCATCAGTGTTGCAAACTTTCTTTAGTTAATATTTATTATCATCATTATTATTAGTAGTGGTTGTGGTGATGATACTAATAATGAATACTATGACATTGACATTACTATTACTATTATTATTATTAGAGTTGCAGTAGTAGTACTAATGAAAGTAATAGTACAAATAAAAATATTGGAAGTCTCCAAAGAATAATAACTGATAACGAAAGAAAGTTTGCAACACTGATGCTCAGAGTTCTTCAAAAGGTGCTGGGGAAGAACCTTTACAATTGGATGCTGAAAAACACGGTGTTAAATCTACAGTTGTAACAAAATGCACCATACTTGGTAATCACTTTCTCTATGACGATATGTTCGTTTCTTTCAGTTACCATATTCTTGCTTTTAACTCCTTTTTTCAACTTTCGAATAGACCTCTCTCCTATTTAGTTACACACACCTGCCACAGAGAACAGCAAAGGTAAGTTAATTGGAATAGTCCATTCAACACCGCCACCTAGCATCACTTATGAGAATTATTTGAAAGTTCAAATTAATCAAGCTGTGGATAACAGGCATTATTATTATTACATTACAAACGGCATGTCACCTCTAACGCGAAGTATTTTCGTTTGTACTTTCAAGCGTATTATTATAATCTCCGTAACTGTCACCCCTTGCTCTAGGGGCTGTTTTAGTTTAAAACTTGAGAAAGTAACGCGTTACGCCATGTTGTTCTTATCTAGAAATAAAGATCTAGTTACTATGTACCTAATCAAAAGCACATTCAAGAAATAGCTGTACGGTAGTTTATATTAAATTTGTAGGGGTGATTTGGGATAATCTGTCTTAGGAATTTAATGAAACATATTGGTCCAGAGTTTTCGGTTGGATTGAAAGTAATGCATTCACATTGGTAAAGGACAGACTCTTGTTTTCTTTTAATAGAGTAATTAGACTAATGTATCATCATTGGATAGGTTTCTTCACGAAAGTATAATGTATGTGGTAACGGAATGTCCCAGCAGACTTTGGGACATGGGAATTATTATTTGATAGCCATAGTGTGCCCATAACTATTGCCTACTAAGAGGGTTACATCCTCTTTCTATGGTAGGTATGGATTCGGGAAAGAAGAAATGTCAGGAAATGTGGGTGGGGCTAAGGAATTTGTGAGAACACCTCTATTTCTTACATAGGTTTTGTACTATTATGGGACGGTGACCTCTTTCAATCGTAGGAGCAACTTCCCTGGCTTCTCGAGAGGGGAAAGTACTTTAATATCGAAATAGATATTTCGTTGTTCGCGTACCGTTTCACGAACTGTTTACATTTTATTATTCTTTCTTTTTACCTTGGCGTTAGAGCCTGTCCAATGTCTTAGCCGGTAATTACTGAGCCCGATTTTCTGCTCTAGCGTATGAGACAGTATTGAAGTAGTAGTAACCATACCGTTTCATTCAATAGGACTTTTTTTTTTCTCACAGACTTTCGGAGAAAAAGCATCATTGATGTCTGGACTTCGACCTGAATTGTGGATAGTGTCGTCAGTTATGACTTAACACGTTGTACAATGTTACACAAAATTTTGAATACATTGTACGATCAACTGAAGTTGTAATGGTAATCCTGTGCACGTTTCCCTGGAAAACGCAATATGCTTTTGGCAGTGGTGTATAGCAAGGAAGCCATACATGCTGTTATTGAGTCAGTATGGAAATGGAGCGCTTTTGTATAATGATCCTTTACGATTTTTCAAATGGTTTAGAAAAAGAAGCGAGTCACTTAAAAGATTTAAAAAAGACTTTTGGCGATCTTTCTCTATCCTACACATCAGTGTTCGATTTGTTATAAATTATGAAAGGAAGGGGGGTGATAGTGAACTAGTGGTTGCTGATAAGTTTCAAAATACTACCTGTTTGGGTAAAAGAAATACAAGGATTTTATACCTGGTAGGGATGATATTAGGAATCATCAACCGGGGATTAAAATCTCATCTCACGCACCAGAGAAAATCCCCGGCATCCCTCTCAGACAAATCGAACAGTGCTACACATCATTTGCCCGTTGTAAATTCCCTTATCATCTTCGTTTTTCGTGCAATATACAACAGTTTCATCAGTCTAGCGGGTGACTTTCTCATTGACGTTATGATGCAGATTTAAATTTTCTGATTTTTTTTTTTTTTTTCGAACTGGATTTAATTTATAACCGTTGACTTTTCGCTTGTGTATTGTTATTTTAGTCTATATAATTCTCCCCTCAGTAATTATTGGCTTTATGCAGCACTTTGCCTTTTGAAAATAAATAGTCTCTGTACATAATTATACTTCAATGATCTGGCACCGCTGATGTCTCCGCATTTTCCTTAGTACAATGTTACACAGGAAAACTTGGAATACTCAGAGAATTTTATAAATCTGTAAAACTCAGGGAAATCTATAATTTATGAGGGGAAACTCAGGGGAATTTATGAGGGGACCTGTCAACCGTTGGTAAGAGCATTGCCCTAGCAAGGCGGGGGTCGTGGGTTCGATTCCCACTGCTGGTTGGATTTTTCAATGTGTTAAAATCTTCTATTTTAAAGAAATTATCTTTTTTTTCACTTGTGAAATACCAATAATGTACACTGGTTGGTGCCGGGATTAAAAAAATATCATTGCGTATTATTTACGTGTTCCACTATACTAAGAACTCAGGGAATTTGAAAATAGAACCTGGAGAACTCAGGGAATTTCAGGTCACAAAATTGGTAGGGTTTGTGCAATTTCATAAAGCGATGCCTTGTCCCCACTACTGTTTAACTTTGCGTTAGAATATGCGATTTTAAAAATTAAAGGGGGCAAAAAGGGACTATCATTGAACGGTTTGAACAAACTGTTTGTGTACGCGGATGATGTAGATTTAATAGGGGACGATATTGATGCACTACAAAGCAACACCGATGTCATAGTAGAAGCGTGCGATGAGATAGGTCTACAGGTAAACATAGATAAAACAAAATACATGATAACAAGCCAAAACACAGGGAATGAAGGAAATAAAAACGTAAGAATTAGGTATGAGGTCATAGAGAAAGTAAACAAATTTAAATACTTGGGAGCATACGTAACAAGCAAAAATGAGGTCACGGAAAAAGTCGCGTAGTATCGGACAACGCATGTTTCTATTCAGTCCAAAAACTTCTAACATCGCGATTAGTATCAAGGAAATTGAAATTGAAAATATACAGAACTGTTATTCTGCCGGTAATACTTTACGGTTGCGAAAGTTGGAGTACGACCCTAGCAGATGAACATAAATTACGTGTCTTTGAAAATAAGGTTTTGAGAAAGATATACGGGACGAGATGACTAGAGAATGGAGGAGACTGCATAATGAAGAACTCCACGGACTGTACGATTCACCAGATGTTGTAAAAATAATGAAATCGCGACGACTAAGGTAGGCAGGCCATGTAGCTAGGGTGGGGGAAAAACGAAGATTATATTCTATCCTGGATGGAAGGGGGCCATTGGAAAGACCAAAACGTCGTTGGGAGGACAATATTAGAATAGATCTTCGAGAAGTAGGTGTTAGTGATGAAAACTGGCTTGATATTGCCCAGGATAGAATCCTTTGGCGAACGTTTCTTACTGCAGCGATGAACTTGCGAGTTCCATAAGCCATCGAGTTAGCAATTTCATAAAATAAAAAGCCTGCCATCTAAATTTCAATAGCTAACTAATTCGCTCGCACATAGTAATTTTCGGTCCGTAAAACAAAACGCTTGTTCGCACACAAACAAGCAAACTCATCTACTATAGTAAACAGGTAATAAGTTAGTTAATCATCTCGTTGATCAAACAAAATATAAGTTATTTAGTAGTTTATAATATTATTTTATATATAGAAACCCATTCATAAAGTAGAACGACTTGAACTAACCTAACATACTTATCATGATCAGCGTACATCAGTATGACAGTACATAGGCTGGACTTTAGATACTACCCATTTCGGAATAAGACAAAAATCAAACTATCTCCAAATATATTAGATTAAGTAAATTGATTACAAAAAGTCAGTTTACAATAAATTATATCCCTTTAAATTTGAATTTTTAGCTATGTTACGTAATTTAATTTTAAGAAATAGACAAGTAGACTTAGAAATGAAATGAAGTAAAAACTTTTTTTTTTCACACACACACACATTATAACTGACATTTATATATAAGTTCAAGATTACATTGTCATGTAATTTCGGATACGCTGACCGAAAATACTTTTGCTGAAAAGATAGAGGAGCACACGTGGAAATTGATAAGTTGCTTTGCAGGTTGAATAATCAACCATTTTGATTGTATTCCAGAGATGAAGGAAAGGTTTTATTAAAGGATTGTAAAATAATGCTGCCTTCAGATGAGGTCAATAGCAGTGCTACGAACGGACGTCAACGGTTCTGTAAAAAACCCAGCAACAAACCAGTAAGCAGCGCTATTGGTGAGCGTTCGTGGCTGTGTTTTAAAGCCCTACTTTCAGTTGTTCTGGATAGCTATTTTATTTTGTCTCCTGTTGTTTATTCTTGTTACAAGAACGATGTAAATAATTCAGAAATAAAGTAACAATTTGCGGATAGGTAGAAAACAAGCTTTCACTGTGAAGCTCTTGCTGTGCTGCTGATACATTGCTAGTCACGTCTCATCCCAAACACAATGAAGAGACAGATATATTTTCGGTTAAGTGACATCCCGGTAGCAGTTGGCGCTGAACGAAGAAAATTTAACATAGCGTAAGCGACCCTGAAGTTGGCCCTCCCAAGAGTTGCTGCAAGTTTACTGTACTATCGCGGGGAGGGGGGAATTATAAAAGTACGAACAAAAAGAAGTTTTCTTTTTTTTTAGTTTTTTTAATCCGGCGTTCCAGTTATGCCTTATTTAGATTACTAACATTTTACGGTGGTGAAACTTGTAATGAAGATTAGCTATCTATCAGGCTTTTATTAGGATATAAATTTTGATTGTAATATATAACGTCTTCACTGAAGGATAACTTTGTCGTGACAATATTTATATTTCAATGATTATTCCTTCGGCTGGCTAAAACGGTAGAGTTTGTACTTAGAAATCTCAGGGCTTCTAATACGTAGATTCTTCGCATGAAACTTTGAAAGCAGCTGAAGTTGTATCTTGCATGAAATTAGCTTCCGACAGGTCTACCAAATTGCTCCAAATCAATATGCAGTTATACATAGAGTGGAGACTACAAAGGTAATCGTAAAAACCTTAAGTCTTAGAGCTTTCATACTATTATACTGCTCTGCGGCGCTTTTCAGCTTCCTTGGAGCAGATAATAGCTTTTCTTAGAACATAGAGCAAGTTGCCCGAAAGAAAAACTCATATAATAAAATTTAAGTGTTTTATTCTTTAAAATCAGAAAATAAATCCGATTAAGGAAAATTCTATTAACGGTTTTTTTTTTTTTTTTTTTTTTTTGCTAGCTAGGCTAGCACCCCCAGAGAGCTATACCCTCTATTTGGGAAGGGATGGCTAAAGAAATTTGGATACCTAGGAAGTGGTAGGTAGGCTAAGAGATTTTTCCTGAATCTTTTAATCTTCATTTATTCATTTAATCTGGGTCATTATGAGTTTTCCTCATAATCATAATTGTGGATAAAAGAAAGCAGTTGTGTAATAATGGAGAATGATTAAATGGGCATGAGGTGCACTAGACGAGCAGTGGCGGCTCGTGGTCCTAATCATAAGTGAAGTGCATTAAAGTAATAAATTTACCCATTCTCTATTCATCCCGAATTTCCTGGACTGACTGGTTTACCCGTAATGACGCTTACCATATTAAATGTTGATGAGTATTTATAGAGAAATTAACTGCTAAAAGTTGGGACCCACTATAAATATGTAAATATTGTTGAAGATATGACAAATTTCGCCGACGACTGAGCGTGGGAACAACAAACATGCCCATGTTAGTATACGCCCAAGAAAAATGTAGTATTTTGCTAAATTTCATTCACAAGAAGTCATTCGGCTGTGGCAAAGCTAATGATTTTGTAGAAGAATTTTCCACTTGTAGAACAGAGAATAAAGTATTAGACTGGCGTAGTGTAGTTATACAGTATATTTAACAGTGTTATTGTTTATTTGTATAAAGGTCAATAACTGAGAAGAGAGTACTAAATAACTTCCTAATTAAAATGTCCAAATCGAACATTCCACCCTTTAAATGTGAAGCAGGAAGAACGGAATAAACCAAAACACCAGTTGCATGAACTATCGCAGCGTAGGGATTTAAACTGAGACTTTGTCCTCCTTTTCAGAATCCTATACTCATCGACGTAGCGTTGTATTATTAATTTGTGGTTTGATAC
>JAGDQP010028061.1:419-24451 GCA_022664845.1 Lepisma saccharinum
GCAGCATTGTCGTATCGGTAGGTTGGGAGTAATCCGCTGTGTTTTAGACACTGCTTCCATTTCATCTCACAACGTGCTGTGTATATGCATACAATGGAGGTTACACGAGAAGAACAGTATGGAGCAATAAAGTTTTGTTTTCGCTTGAACCATACAGCTTCTGAAACATACGAAAAGCTCAAGCATGCTTACGGTGAAAGTGCATTACCTCGAGCAACAGTGTTTCGGTGGTTCAAAGAATACAAGAAAGGACGAGTTTCATGCGTTAAGCAAGATGGACCTGGTGTTTCGGCCTCTGCTGTGACAGAAACAAACATCAATAATGCTGCTGTGATTGTCCGTGAGGATCGAAGGATAGCATTACGTAAACTAAGTGAAGTGTTGCGAATATCATATGGTAGTGTTTTCTCAATAATGCAGGATCACCTCCGTATGTTTCGTGTTTGTGCCCATTGGGTACCACGACTGTTGACTTCGTAACAAAAGGCTGTGCGGGTTGAGACTTCCCGTGAGGTGCTGCGTTCCTTTGCTGATTGAGGAAATGAGTTTCTTCAGCCAATTATCACTGGAGATAAAACTTGGTTACATCATTACGATCCAGAGGGAAAGCAAGCCAGCACAGTGTGGAAATCACCAGGTTCTCCCACACCAAAAAAGGTGAAAGTTGTACCATCTGCAGGAAAGGTTATGGTAATCACGTTTTTTGATTGTAGAGGAATGATTTACCAGCATGTAGTTTCCCCTCACATTACTGTTACAGGGGCATACTACACTTCCGTCTTGGCCACACTGAGGAAGCACATTGTGAAGAAGCGACCTGAACTTCATCAAAATGGTTGGAGTCTTCATCATGACAACGCACCACCTCACGTCGCACTTCCAGTCATGGAATATTTAGCTAGATTCAACATCACTTGTGTACCACATCCACCTTACAGTCACGATCTCGCTCCGTGCGATTTTTTTCTGTTTCCATCTCTGAAGGCAAAGCTCCGCGGTACTCACTTTGAGAACTCTGAAGCAGTGGTGAAGAAGTGTGAGGCGATTCTGAAGGACATATAAAAAAATGGCCTGCATCACGTGTTCCAGGAATGGCAGGAACGTTATAAAAAGTGCATTCACTCAGGAGGGGAGAACTTTGAAAAAGATCATGTGAACATAGAGTTTGAGTAATAAACACATGTGTAAAAAAATCAGTCTCAGTCTTTGTTGATGAGCCTTCGTACTAGTGTAATCTTTTGAATTGCAGTAGTCGGCCAACAATAAATGACTGATGCAATACTGTATACAGTTTTTATCATTTTTCTCATGGACAAATGGACATAAGGCCTTTCTGCACTCACCGATTCAATTGTAGTTTTCGCTTTTAGACAAACCTGGAAAGAAAACCAAGTTCGTCTTTTTCCTTTTTAAACTTGGGACTTGTTTGTTCTCTAATTTCTACCTTTGACATGGAAAAGTATTTGGGCTTACTCAAAACATTTATTTAATTTTTTAAAGAGAACAACAGGCTGTAATTTGCTAGAATCTGTGTCACTTTATTTGACGGAAGTGGGCAGTTATTTATTTAATACGTTCAGCACACAAAAAGCACGATAGTATATTTTTCTGACGACTATCTTCAACCACCATGTACAGTACAGTTCATAAATCAAAACGTATTATCGCTTAGTTCAGAACAATTCTCGTAACAAACTCAAGTGGACAGGAAACAAAGTGTAGATTCTGATTACGTGCTCTTAAAATAAGTTTATTTGCATGTTCTTATCTTACAGAACATAATTTGTCCACGTCCCAGAAACATTCATTAAACCAACATTTTATATCGCTTAGTAATATCAATACATTGTTCTAACAATAATATAGTTCTACTTTCCCTGACCTCTTCGTATCTGTTACAGAATCATTGTCGCTGTCCTCCGATAACTATAACATACTGTCACATTGCGAGATAGGAATTTATCTCTACGCTGCTAGTGTAAATGTAGATAGTATTTAGTTTTAATTGGCTTTGGCGAGTGACGTAACAAAACAGATTCCAGTTATCTTTTTATTTTCTGTTTCAAACAGTGCCTTATAAAACATTTTACAGACAATAAAGCTTTCTGATAACGTATAGTGAATAGAAAATAAATTTAATAGTTGTTCATTTTCCAGTTATTTTATACGACTTTCGAACTGTTATAAAAAGAGTAAAGATGTCGTTATATAAAACGGTTGAAATTTGTCACGTATATCTGTGACTTCAAAATGGTTTTATGAACTACATGAATGGATTTTATTATTGGAAAACAATTTATCACAAGAAGCAATAAATTCTTGAACAGAAATATTAACGTGTACGACACGCGTTGTAAAAGCAATAGGAAAGGCATTAAACAAGATGAAAAATATATTATGATGTAGTACGAAGTTCTCGCGTTGGCGATGGCACAGTAATAGTTCTGTTTTGTTTTCTAAATATAGGGAAATCCAAAATGGCGTTCATGATTTCAATTATATACTATGCAAAATAAATATAAGGAGTTCCTGCTGTCGCAGATCGTGTAATGAAACTTAGATTTTCGGCAGTAGGTTTCGTGTTAGTTTCACTAGAGTCCGTCAGAAGGCAGCACGGTACCACTCAGTAGCATGGCTACAAGCAAGATTTTTTTCTCAGGTCCATTCGCCTTCTTCCCCAGACAGCTTCCTCTCTGAGATTCCTTGTTTAGAATGCTCAGATAAAACACCAAACTCGATCAAACTTGTTTCTTATCTCCAATACGATAGATAATGTTGATGATCTCTAATACTGTTCTGAAACATAGAGAGTTTTACAAAACTGAATACCAAAAGTAAGTTTAGCATATTTTTTTCATTGTGACTAACTCGTTGCTCTTCCTTTGCCAATCTATTTTAATAAAGATCGGGGAGACGCAAATAGACCCAAACAGAAAAAAAAATAACTGAAAGTAATAGCCTGGATCTCGGCGTGAATTATGAGAAATGATATCATAAATTAGTATTGGCCTATTTAGAACGTTTTCATTCATTCTTTGGTTTTACAAAAGAAGGAAATACAATTGACGAGCTAAAGGAAGAACAAAAATTACACACTAAATTACATGGAAATGGCCAAAGGGATTCAAACCAGGCTTCAAAAGGGAAGGTGTCATTCCACACGACTCTCAGTTCATGAATATTAAATTTGCAATGGGAAATCATCATTCAACAATATTAATTGTGTAACCATTTTTTAAAAATGTTTTATTTGTTTTCTGTTTAAATCTGTTAGTTTTCTATTTATATATGTTAGTTACCTGTTTAAATGTGTTATTTTTCTGCTAAAGAACTATCAGTAATGTATAAAATATGTATGCGTCTTTCTGAATACATAGTGAGAAAAGTAACGAACCTACTGTGTTATTCGTAACTCAGTCAGCAGATGTAATAGTGAGTCATCGTGTCATCTAGATTCTATTCTTATTCTTCTGAACTTTCACTTACTTCATGTGCCTTAAAAGGCATTTATTCATTCATAACATTTTGTGTGAAAAGTTATAAAAATAACAGGGTTCAAATTGGGATCAGACCTCAAGAAGCGTACAAGAGCTTATGGCAAGAGGTGACTCGTTCCAGCTGTGCCGAAGATGTTTTTGAAACATAAAAGTGCACTTTATTTCCACATTGTAAACATCGCCAGAAGAAGATACAAATTAAATGTCCTCTTTTGTATTCTCATTATTACAAATACTTCCTCCAACTTAAAATGATTCGTTAAGACTACTTCAATCTGAGCATATTTCATCCTTTGTTTGAATTTCTATTAAATTGATTAAGCTTTCGGACTTCTAAGAAGGTGACATTCCTTTGAAAATGAATTACGAACTATCCCATTCGATGACCAGCACATTTCACCCGTCGAAGGGTTTAACACAAAGGAGGAAGAAAAATGAATTATACTAGTACAGTAAGAAATAAACTGAACTATGACTATCACGTCGTTGTATGTGGTACAACTACGCTGCGGCTGTGTAGAGGGATTAGATGATGTGTTATGAGAAGTATAGGAGACAGTTAGTTAGTGTAGGTATCAAGGTTAAGGCAGTCCGGTGCTTTTCTAAGAGTACTGTTAAGACAGTCTATCGGAGTGGTTAGATGGCGCTTTAAGAGCAGCGAGTGAACATCAATTTTTCAATTAAATTGGATTAGACATTTACTGGGACATGCATTCTGCTACGTCAAGCTTACGGGAAGGAAGTAATGACGAGGAACCAAGTGAGGAGTGTCACAAGCGATTCACAAGTGGTCGTATGTGCAGTGAAGATAATCCACATCCAGAACACTCATGAGAACGAATATCTCACAAAGCACAATATAAGCTACCTGTCCTTTCTCAGCCTCCGTATTCTCTGGATCTTGCTCAAGCTGATTACTACCTGTTTTCGAAGATCACACATCAAACATGCTGGCAAAAGTGTGTCACTATCATAGGCTTGATCTGCTCCTGTGCGACTGATTGAAAATGATCATTCTGTGATTTTTTTTTGGTCGAGAGTCTGGCTGGTGGGACATGTTGCCACACCCCTTGAAGCCCATATTAAGGCCCCAATGACTATTGTCTCTTTGTAAAGCTGAGATATGACTTAGATTGATGCCGATTCTGTCATCACAGCTGTTCCAGAGTGGATACGCACTCAACTAAACAACATTTTTGAAGAGGAGATAAAACAGCTTCCAGAACGCTGAGAATCATGCATTGCAGCACAGGAGATTAATTCGAATAATGACGTGTTTTGTACATATGTATCTTTTACACTTTTTGAATCATTCCATTAGTCCAGACCATATTTGGCAGCTTAAAGAAAAGTTTAAACCCATACTTTTCTAACGTTAGCTAGTATTTTGCTAGTATCGATTTTCATGTTAGCACATTCCTGATTAATGTGACAGACTGAAATGCCAGGAAAATCCCTAGTGGCTCCTCATAGCCACTCCAAAGTAGTAAAGAACGATAAATTTCTTCCCTAAAGAGGAAGGAAGATTGATTACATGTACTTAACATCCATGACGAACTTTCAAATTTATCTTTCCCAAAAATCGTTGTACTCTTTGAAATGCGGATGTTAAACAAGCTCCACGAATATAAAGACGTTATAAATTGTCTTAATAAAAAAAAACTAAGGTATTTATTTCCATATCTAAAGACATCATTATTACTTGTGTATACGTCACGAGGATACATCCACATAAATTCTTCGTGCGCCTTTATTATTATTGTTATTATTATTATTTTGGTAAACGATACTAAAAATGCAACATTAAAATCTTTCTGATTCAAAATATCTTTTTAAAATAAAAAAAAGAGAAAAAAGAAAAGGAAAGAATACATTCGAATACAAAACAACAGCCGTTAATTCTCATCTTACCTTTCATAATTTCGAAACTTTTGTTATATAAAAGAAAAGAAAACTGTAATCTTCCCTGACACAAAATTAATTGCGATCATAACTGGTATTTTCCAGTATCTGCACAACTGAATAAATGAAAGACAGCAATGAATCACAAATTCTTGGAGGAATCAATTTTGAACGCAGTACAAGTGATTAAGTGAAGTGTTATGACGGATAGTACGAGGGGTTCTACAATTTTGGAATAAAGAAAAACAGAACATTTACAGATCCGAGTGTATAGGTTCAGCTCCTCGGTATAAATCCCATGGAGCTGGATGCACTTTCGGCATGTGTCTTGCAGCTTCTCCAGGCCTTCCTAGAACATTTTTCAAAAAGCCTGGAAAGCTACCGGCAGTTCATCGATGCTTGCGAAAAAGTCTTGGTGTAAGGATTTTCCATGGCGTAAGGGGTTTCCTCGAAAAGAATGTGATCACTGGATCGAGTAGAATGACGGATGTGTCAGCATTTGGAACCTCAATTTGGTGATGGTAGTGTACATGTGTCCAGTCGTTTCCGGACTAGTATGGGAAAAGTGCGTCGTAGTGTATCAAATGCACACAGCCTGTCCATTTCCTGGTCCTTCTTCTAAAGGGTGTAACGAATTCCGGAGAGCCGTCACATACGTCATGTTGTTGATATTGATCTTCCGTTCTCCCGTATCGATGAGGATAAAGTCCTCTGTGTCCCAAAATATTTTGCTTACCGGTCAAGGACGCTGACCGCAATATCTTCGTTGATGTGCTGCCCTTATATTCTCAATGAATTTCTTACGATTTTTATCCTGTTCGTATTAATGAAATCACATCTTGTTACCGATAACAAGCCTGGGCATGAGGTCTGCCGGATCCTGATTGTGGTTACAGGAGATCGCTATACAAGTTGACCTGCTGCTGTCTTTGGTCTGCATCAGGAATTTGAGGATCCACCTCGATCTTCAAGTGGTCTTGTACGATCAATTACAAGGTATTTCTGGTGGGTTTCATACCAACAGCCGCTAACGTGAACGTAATGCGTCAGTTCTCCAGGATGATCTGCTTCATTCGAGTTGAGTTGGTTAACATTGTCACTGTCACTTTCCTTCCGGAACATTTTATCATCCTTCGAACCAAATGTACCCAGTTTCCTTGACTTTGTTCTCCACACACTACCACCGACCGGTTATATACGAGCGGCTCGTATATATCTGCGGTAATCGCGCCATTTTTCAAAAAATCAAGCTGTTCAGCGCTGCCTTTATTGATCTTACTGACAGCGGCTGGGAAACCCGCTTTGTGGTCTGTAGATGGCACCCATGGGGTCAATGCTGCCCTCAACGTACAAATCACTATTCTGAATACCAACAACAGTTATGTCCAGCTAGTTGTGAAGGGGGTCTTACACGGACATAGGTGATCAGGTCCGAAACTTGCCCTGGATGAGCCAGTCTTGATCTGAATGGTCCTTCTGAATCGGTAATTCGAAATAAATAATTTTGGACTGAATAATATCATGGATTAAATAAAAACTAGCAGCACAGATTAACCAGTAACTGTGCTGGTGGGGTTTAAGAGACCCCAAAGAATACTTTTGTCCTTGCATCTTTCGTTATGTTGAGTTTTGCTGTGACTACGTATGTTCTTATAAACAAACCTCCATGCTTGTTCGGATCGCCAGTGTAGAGTTCCGTACAGTTTCGGTGATTCGTCACGTGAGTCATTTGGTGTTCAATAGACCACACTAGCATCTTTTTTCTTCTTTTTTTTGCTTATTTTTCATCAATAAATGCATTTAAACTATTGTATTAGTGAAAATATCTAAGGAGAAACAAAACAGAGTGAGAAATTCTGAGAATACTGGAGGCGGAGGATCTGACAGATCCTGTGAAGTATTTTGTCTCAAGTATATACAGTATTGTGTTCTAACCGTTCAGTACAGGGACGCATTTAAGTGTAAATCCAGGGAGTCCGAACCTCCCAAAATTTCGAGTTTTAAGCACACATTGGCCCTTCTCCGAAAATCCACGGACCTCTCCCAAACCAACTTTTAGATGAGTGTTTGGTTCAGTGTAAATTCAGTTTCGACGTTCGTTTCTAATGTGTTGATATGTTATTGGTTAATGTAACTTATTTGAAAATAAATGAGAATGTTTTTAAAACGACATTATAACATACTTTTAACGTTTTCCTTTTTCTATTTTCAAAATTTTAGCATGGAGTTCGTCAGACCCCAATAGCATAAAAGTGTAAATTATTTCACCAGCACAGTTAAGGCTTGAAAAAAGAGGAATCAACTGGAACACAAAAAGCAGCCCGGCTACTATGAGAAATTCTGCTTTTTTGGACTGTACCTAGTGCTGGCAGTAGGATGGTCATGCAAGTCGAGGATTTGTAACTACCCTATTGGCGTAGGATGATGAGTGTCTATCCTGACTGTGTGCAGGGAAATGAGCGCTGTTTCAAAGTCAGAAAATAGTTTTGTCTTACAAGAAACGTTTGATGCATCCCAAGTTCAATCGCTGTTTCCCAATGCAGTGAAATGAGTTCTACGTGGGAAGCATCTTTGACAAATACAGTCAATCGCGAAGTTTAGAGATTAATTCCAAATCATAAGAACTTGCTGTTCGTTGTATTTCAGATACAGGAAGGAAACTCCAACGTTTAAATTTTCATCAATATCGAATGTTAATTTTACTATTGTTTTGGCCTATTCTGCATATAGCCAAAAGTTTCTACCAATTCAAGTAGGTTAACCTGAAAACAGAAATAAGTTAAACACACTAGATATAGTGATACATTTCGCATGAAACATTTGCGACTCTGAGTGCAGTGCATTTAGGCAGCTCAAATAACATCTTCTTATCGTAAAATCATCTGATAAACAGAAACCCCTTTCTTCTTTCCTCATTCTCTCCCACGTAACAGAAATAAACTAATAATGTTTTCAAATGTTTTTTGTAAATTTGCATAAATTATCATAGAATGAATGAGAGAAAAATCAGATAAAACAGCATGCTAAAAGATGATATAGGGAAAAATTCAAACAGAAACAGAGTGACAGCTGTCACTACGACAAGAGGTGTGATAAATGGTAAAATGAGCTTAAGAACCAGAAATTTTATAATAGCGAAAGTTTCACTCCATTTTGGCCAAAGATCCAATTTAAACCTTGTTCTGGAAGAGCAGATTTTATTTTACAGCTTGTTCAATTTTCTTCATCAATGGAAGACATTCAATATTTTGTTTCTTCACCAAGTTTAAGATTTTTATGATGCGTAAACTTCGTACATTGGAGTTATTTATACTACAACGATAATTTGGAGCGGTAATAATATGGTATATTTTCAGACATCCGTCACTCTGTTTTTGTTTGTGTTTAAATTTCTCCCAACATAATCTTTTAGCACGCTTTTTCATCTGTTTTTTAACCCATTCATTCTATGATAATTAATGCATATTTACAAAAAATATGTGAAAACGTTATTAGCTTATTTTTGTTTCGTGCGAGAGAGAAAGAGGAAATGAGAGAGAAGGGTCTCTTTACCAGACACAATTTTACGATAAGAAGATGTCATTAGGGTGGCCTAGCTGCACGGAGTTTAGAGTCGCAATTATTTTGATGCGAAGTAAACAATAAATACAGTGTCAGACGGCAACCTCATAGTTGATATTTACTATTAATTTACTTAGTTACAAATAATCATCACAGATTGTTAGAGAAACCAAATGATGACCATAGGAAGAGGACGTGTTTTGCTCATTTTGGGCGGAATTGAAATAAGAGTGACATCAGTTAGTTTCTGAAAGACCTTTTAACAAGTTATCACGCATAAAGATAACATGCACAGTCCGTCTGCTGCAAACAAATCATTATTTGATGTGAAGGTGTACGCAATGTTAATTCTAAACTTTTAAAACGCTCACTTTTAAAATCAAGAAAATGGACAAAGCACGTTCTTTTCCGGCGATCTTCAAATATTATGAAGTGAACTCACCCAGAAGTACTCCTTTTTAAATCCTGGAATCCGCGTGTGGGACCCGCCCACCTGGAAGAGGTAGTCGAAGAAGAAATCAAGATTGTCGAGGCCCTTGATGCCCTCGTCCAGCGTGGACATCACTTTGTTTGCATGTTCCGCCAATTCCATGCTGTTCACTTGATCCTCCTTTGTTTTAAGCTCTCCAAATTTCTCAAACAGACCAAGAAGTTCTTCATGTTCCTCGAACAGCCTGAAATACGTAGAACATTTTATTATCACCATTGCGTACTACACAAAATTGCATTCACACATAATCACATAAAAAAACATAAATCACAATAGCTACTGTCTTTCATAAAATTAATATTAAAGAATTCCAATGGCGGACAGGTAGTGTTAGAGATTAGCAGTTTGAACCAAGTTATTAATATTTGTTCAACAAACCTGAGGCTACGTAATACAGCTAATTTTATTCTTTATTATCCTGAAGGACTATGTGTTTCTATTCGAGCTCTGCTTCTGCTGGCCTCCTTGACAGGGTATTCTAGAGCTTTCTTCCATCCCACTACACAAATCTGCGATTATGGCTTTCGGATGCTTCCTCTCATATAGCTTTACCCGGGAGGTGTATCAAGTGAGGAACATCGTCTTCCGAATTGTTACGAGCTTGGACCATAGATACTTGCACAGCCCACAAATACGAATTTGATGACGTGCACCGTCATACTTATGTTTTATGAACATTTATATTATGGAATGAATTAAATGCTTAACAGCTTAGGAAATAGTTCCAAGATCATGTTGATGTGAAATTTTTAATGAATTCCTAAGAGATGTGCAAGAATATTAAGAAATCAAGCTCGTAGTGACATCCGTATCCGTAAGACATGAGGAATATACACTGTTTAAAATGTTGAGACAATTTCTTCATATATCCCATCATGTTTTAGAGAAATGTCAACATTTGTAGTTATTGGCAGTAATCCTGGAACAGTACAGAGTAATTTCTTTTACGTTATTGGATGGAACCTTTCAGTTTTCACTTCCAAGAACTTCTCAGTGATTTGCGCACATGCCCAGAAACAGAAAACAATTTCTTATCGAAACAACAGGTCTACTGGTGGTCAAGTGTTCATTGTTACGCTCTTCAAGGCTCATATTTGCAGAAATGGTAATTATTCTCCATCAATCGGGATTCTGATCCCTAATTAGACAAATCGAAAAGTGTTTAAAAGTTGGATGCTGTAGCACCACATTGAAAGTCCGTGAGTTCCTCAGACCATCCCATTCTGCTTTCTCGTGCTGTCTACTGGCTACTGAGATAGCTGACCCTGTGTTCGACGACGTAGATTGGAGTATTTTGGTCCCATTGTTGAATTACGTGGCAGTGTCACAGTACAAGGTTATGTTGACATTTTAAGAACTTTACTCCTGCCTACCATTGAAGACCAGTTCGGAAATGATCATTATGTCTTTCAACACATCTGAGCACTCGTCCATACTGCAGGGATTGTAGAGAAGTGGTTTGTTGACAACAACGTTCCACTAATGGATTGGTCTATGCAGAGTCTTGATTTGAAGTCGATGTTCATCTCTGGGATGTAGGAACGCCGAATTTTGCTAGACCACACCTACCCACATCGATACCTCTTCTAATTTCAGGCTTCGCGAGTACTGGACTGTTATTCTCTAGCTAGAAAATCTTTCGCCACCTGATTGAAAGTATGCCTGCGGGATTGCAGGCTGTCTTCGGGGATAAGGGTTGGCCAAAACCGTATTGACTGCCAGTGTTCCCGATGGAGGGCGGTCCAAACTTGTACTTTATTTTAAGGTGGGTGTCTGGATACTTCTGGTCACATAAAGTATGACTGGACAAGTCAGTCTAGTCGGTTGGCGGCCGAGGTAGTTGTGTAGTCTGAGGCGTTAGACTAGCATGAGTTCGAATCCCGCCTTGGGCATGAATGTTTGTATGTTCTTTTAATTTAGTTCTAAGATATCACAGTCGCCACAATGAAAGAAGGAACACCAGTAAAACAGATTATTTATAAAAACTCGCTAGGACGTTGGACTTCAAACTGAACTATCCTTGTTCGAGTCTCGCTCAAGACTTCCTTTATTCTTTTACTTCCAGTATCCCTGAAAACTGAATGATGTATAGGTTTTTATCAGTCAAACTCCTGGAAATTTTCAGGTAGCTAGGTTGCCTCTCTGTTTTCAGGAACGGGTATTTCAATATCGATTTCTTAGTATATCTCAATACCGTTTCGAGTTAACTTATACATTGGCCCACTTTCTCTTCTCAAACAAACTTTACAGAATATGTAAGATACAAAATGCACTATCAGCATCTATATTAATGTTCTGAAGTGTATTCTGAGAGACTTCGTAATACAATTAACTCTATATTCCATCTTTCTTACATCAACTTCTTCACGCATGTTGACCGTTGCAAATCTAGTGTTGGTTCTCAACCGGTATACAAATATATGTTATTAGGCTTTTGATCGATACTTTGTATCCCTTCGTGGAGTAGTAATATCCTTCCTTAACATGGTATTTGCATCTATCCTTTTCCTCTTACCTTTAACCTACTTCTGTTTTGTATGTTGGCATAAATTTTAACAATCTACGGTCCTTTACTATGCCACTTGCTTCAAGAAGGCTATAAAGTATAAACTAAGTATTTTTTTTAACTGTTGCTTAGTATCTTTAACATTCAATAGCAATTTTCAAGGTGGCTTACTTTCTAGTGAAAAATTGCTTTTTCCTTCGCGTACCTTCAGTGACAGTCGTCTTCAATATACAATCTCTCTAACCTAATTTATCCACAAGTTCTGATAACATTTTAGAATTACTCGCACGGTTGATTAGAAAAAAGGAATTAATAAAAAAAAAAAAAGTTAAAATTTCTAAATAATTGCAACAACAATAAATTGTAAATTTATACGATGATGTTATCAATTGTGGCGTAATTTTCATTTTTTCCAGTTAGGTACAAATCCATCCACTTGCAAGAGTTGCAGTCAAAATTTCATTCTAGTGCTACTTTTGTGAAAATATTGTATTGTGACGTACAGTAGAAAACAGTATGAGAAAAATTTAATTATATACACAGATTTTAAACTCCCCTGATAGCAAAGCTACAGAAAAAGAGAACTTCTATTGCTGCTCTTGGTGTCAGTCCATCCATCCGTGTCCAGAAATTAATCTCAGGAACTACAAGGTGTAGAGAGATGATTGAAATGTCGTCGGAAAGGTCTTGGCTAGACTAGCTCAGGACCGCCAGAATGATCTTGATTAGTGCAATATTTCAACGTTGCAAACCCATTTAAAAAATAATTATTCAAATTGTTTCCATTCATTTAGATTTAGCTGCGCCAAACTTAGCATAAACATTATTCGACACAATACAAAAGTACTGTAAGCTTTCTCGTACCTAAGCACTACAGATGTCAGTGTTGCTAACCTATTTTATAAAAAAAAATAATTGCGTATCTAAAATGCTATAAAAGGACCGGATTCGTTGCTATTTTTAGTAGAACCAAAGCTCCAACTTGTTTTCATTTAGTGTGCTGGATTACAAAGCAGTTCCAACATGTTTACATATACTCTGCATCTGAGTAACCTACAGTTGCTTGTGACCAATGAAGAAGATTCTGCTATAACCATTCATTTTCTTCAGGTACATAGCGATGGAGATTAGTCGTAGTTGTGTTCTGGTAGTGAACAGAGCACAAAAATGTGTCCCGGACTATTTCTTGTGCACTGAATGAATGTTTCAAGCCCCCATAGGTTCGTGGATATGGCACTAATATTTTCCATTTCTTGTGCCATTATGTTCGTTGATAAAAACAGTACAGTTTCTATATCTCAACTTATTTCATTTCCCCAATGATCAAATGCAGTTTAAATTTCTAAGGCACATTGGCAAGATATCTTCCGACAAAAAAAAAAGAAAAAAGAATGCTTACTACCAAAGTACGAATATAGAACCACTTCCTGGACAATCAGCATACAATGAACAAAATATTACAATCTAATAAAAAGACACATGGTCCACCTTCTCTCTCTCTCTCTCTCTCTCTCTCTCTCTGTGTGTGTGTGTGTGTGTGTGTGTTAAGGGTGCTGTATGTGTGTAAGCTCTAATAAATTTCTAGTTTCATACTTAATGTTAGAAAAGAAATATATGCGTATGTATTAACTACAATTAGTTTAGCTACTAAACTCTCGGAATCACACAAGAGTACAAAGACAAACAACCTCATTAGCAGCCATTTGATCCTCTTGTAAATCTTCAATTATGTGTACTGATGCACATAGAAAAAAAAGGAAAAAAAGTTCACAAATGCAAAAAGAGCAATGCTAATAATAAACCTCCATAACGCTCCATACTTTTTGCATTCATTAAAACGATGCCGCATGTGTGTGCTTGTTTTCTGCTACATTACCTGCTATAAATACTCCATGTATTCAATATTGTGACAGCTTCCAATGTTGAACCTGCCAATGTGTGCTGGCAATAGATTGAAACAAGAGACAGATGTGTTTGACTACAGTCTTCTTTGCAGGGTGGGACAATGGTGAAGGGTTTGCTATTGTCAGCTTAATTTTCTCCCTCGCAGTTGCTTTACTTCCAAGTCACTGACACTCTTCTTTTGTAGCTCACCTGTATTTAGCACGTAGCAAACACCTGTGGATCAATTTAGTAATTCTCACGCAAAGTTCTTCGACTTTGTTTGTCCAACTTTCCAGTCAAGTTTAGTGACTTACTCTAAACTCCTAGATCCGTTGATAAATTCACATTAGGAGTAGAGCTCGTAGATTAGTTTAACTATTACCAAAAACATCCTATTTTAGCGTCAGTTATCAGAGTATTCGCGAACATTTATCAAATGCTAATTACAAAATGAACTATCGGCGCCAAAAGTAAGTACCCACCTACATTTCACGCTCGAACGTATGCATCCCAAATGTAATCAAAGTATAATGGGTTGCATAAGCATAGGAGAACGTGGAAGTTTCATTGTGCATGTTTATGAGAGATTCAGATAGGGTGTGTGTGGAGAAAGAGCACAGTACCGTCTTAATTCTTCACCCTAGAAAAGGAATTTCGTGCTGTTAACTTTACATTTCATCAGGGACAAAGATTTGAAAAAAGTATTGGGGTGGGATTGATTTATAAGCTTGGAGCTAATGTCTATTTCTCTTGGCAGCGTAGCTTAGAGGTGTGCACGGACCGGAATTTTTAGCCCGGGCCCGGCCCGTGAATTTATAATGCGAGACCCGACCCGAGCCCGAAATATGTTTTAGCCTTTAGGCCCGAGCTCGTGTGATAATCAAATGAACCCGAAATAAGCCCGAATTACAGAAACTTAATAATTAATGCAAAATTGTATTTTAGAGGCTTAATTTTGGGGTTTAAAGGCTTACGTGATTCAGAGAGAACAATGAAATAAAGGTTATTATTCACACTTACTAACTATATGAATTCTCTAAAAAGCAATGTTCATTTATATAAAGTCTCATCGAAAAGGGAAATATTCGCTCAGCTCAGACTCAGTCCTGGAGCTCAATCATTGTTTATAGTACATTAACAAATTATATGAAAATTTTAAATATTTAAAACAAAATGTCCATCTGTGCAAATTCTTGTTCCGAGTGCGTTTGTTCTTTTAATTCAGTGTAAGAAAGAGTACTTTCACAGACAAGCTAAGCGTGTTTATTTCTGCTACATTTAGTTTTTCTCTCCACTACATTGTTAGATTTTCTCTCCATTGCACAGTAATAATCAGATTTTCAGTGTTGGCGTCTCCTGTTTTACCGAAGTTACAAATTTAGATGTGCTTTAAAAGTTCTTCCGAAAGAACGGTATGATAAATATCGTTGTACAGTTTATTTGCAAAGTTAGGCCCGATAAATGTCATTGTATATTTAAAAATTTACGGCCCGAGCCCGAGGTGATCTATGCTTTCTAGGCCCGAGTCCGTGCAGACCTCTAGCGTAGCTAAGAAAAAAGGACCCCCACTTGGCCCGTACTAAGAGCGTTGCGGTTGGAGTTTTTGTTAAACATCAAATATTTAATGTAAAATTTTCTTCAAATGTTTCTACTAAATTAAACTCTCTCTCTCTCTCTTTGACAAAGGTCGTGACTTTTGACATTTCTTTCGTGACACCGGGACGTAACCCTAAAACTCGATACTATCCGGAAAATTTCAAGACCTAAAGTCACCGTAGGTATATACTATTAACCATAGCGGAAAACCGGAAACGTATTGTTGAAATTCATTAGTACAAAGTTCCGCATGCTATACAATAAAAGCAAAGTAGTGTCAATGTTTCTACATTCTGATGATGAATTATAAACATACATTGTCACGTAAAATTTTAAGTATCTGGCAAGTTTTGTAATAAAAAAAATCTTATTGAATTTAAATATAAAAAATTGCAATCTGTTAACTCTGGAGTGTCAAGAAACTAACCATTTGATGTCTCAATGGAGTAACGGAAACGGTCGTGTGTACCCTTGCATTTGATTCAAAGAACATAACGAATGCCAAAGAAAAGTTTCCAAGCTTTAAAAATGTGACCTTTCTAGATGGGATTCCGATGTAATTTATTCTTTAAACTTAAACAAACTATTTCTCGTCTCTTTAGATGAGATCACAATGCATTATAGCTGCTAGCCAAGTTATGTTCTCCGCCATTTGTTACTGCGAAGGTTATTAAAAGACGAAGGTATACTGTGGAATTTATCGCGTTGGGTTTAGTTAAAAATAATAACAGAAAACTTGAAAACTTTTCTTAGTGACAAAAATATACCAGAAGTCGTCAGAAGTAAGATACACATGTACTGTACAAGAAACCTTTCAAGTACCTGAGGAAACAAAAGGCATACTCTTACAGTTGACCGGCTGGTTGATAAGACGTTGGATAGTTGGCGGGAAAGTAGAGAATTCAAAACTCATCGAGGTTGTGTTTTCTTTCTTTCCTTCTTTTCTGCTCTTTTTCGTTCATAAGTATATTACTTTTCTTTCTTACTACTTATGAATAAATAATCCCTTTTTCATCTTTTTACATTTTCAACATTTTATTGCACCGTTTTCATGTTCAGAAAATGAAAACTTTATCTGAATAGATGGAAATTCACTTTCGAAATGACCTATTACAGATCCCATTTATCATCGTGCGGAAATTTTTCACCTTTTCTCCGACGAAAATCCACTCTAAAATGGTGGTCCCGCTCTCCACTATCAAAAGATGAAATATTCCGCTAAAATTGAGCGGAATTTCGCTGTTTGAATTTAGTGTGTTTGTCTTTCAAAATACTGCTGTTGGCAAATTCTTCATACATGTGTCCACAAATTTTCAAGGAAACTTCTTGTTTACAGATTTTATTAATAGATGTAATTTATCAGATTCGTGTCATGTAACATATCTTGCATAGCTTGTTTGCTATATATTTGGCTGTTATTGAATGTGTTTCAATCTTGTGTATTTCTTTTGAAAGATGAGGAGCACATTTATCCTCGACCGTCAACTTGTTTCTTTGACAGTTTTTTGTGAAAAAAAAAGACATGACTCGAGAAAGTAAAATAAGATTTTCCCCTTCACCATAGAACTCTGCGCGACAATTTTCGAACACAGGGAAAGTATTCACCATTCACCACGTTTTCTTGATAGATCTTTAGAAAGAAGAAACCAAAACTAAAAGGAAAAAGAATAAAAACTAAACAAAAGAAACAGAAAGTTGGTGCAAAATGAAATAAAAAAGAAAGAACCACAGAAGAAAGAAAAGGAAAAAGAACATGCATTCTTGTGATGTCTCCACCAGAGGGCAGAATATATCCGACTTCAAAAGCGACACTGCAAACGAAGGTGGAAATTGAAAGAACAGTTCTTGTGTCGACGAGACCGTAAATATATTTCAGCTTTTCTGATTGTGCTTTCAGGAAGAAAGGATTAGGAGTTGAATAAAGAGAAAGAAAAGAGACACAAAACTGTCTGTGTGTAACAGAGAAAGAGATGGGGAGAGAAAATGAGAAAAAGATATGAACGTTTGAACTTTGAGGAAGTTCCCCTACTTCTTCATCGGAAATCAATATTGAATTATGGAAACGCAACAAATGTAGGTTGTGAGGTAAATGGGCTTTGTGTTGTACAATTATAAGACAACAGATAGTTATATACGTACTGTATATAGATAGATATTGTGGATTTTTTCACAATGAAGATTTAGCTTCAGAAACAAATTAAATCTCTTTCATGAAGTTATGACGTAATCCTAAAACAATAGATATTTGATTTTGTGTTTTCTGATAATGTGTGTGTGTGTGTAAACAAAAGTGAATGCATTTACATATAATTAGAAAATCAGATAACGGATCTTAATATGGTCAAAAATTGTTACATTGTGAGAGAAGCAGCCTGAAAAAAAATACGTATTCTTACAAAAGTACATTTTAACTTTGAAAGTTAGAATATTTTTAATATTTTGGAAATTGTAATGTAAATACAATTACTATAAAATTGATTATGTGACAATCAACTTCATCACTAGAATGATATTTACTGAATATTATCCAGACACTGTGCTCACACTTTTGAGATCTTTGAAATTTAGAATCTAGTATTTATCTAAGCTTCCTGTTTCCTATGGAACTTAATAATTAAAATTATTACTTTTAGGCTGTTTGTAACAAACTTATGGTAAAAAGGATAACACTGAAAGTTTTTCGAGAAACAGAATTGAAACACTGTAGGTGCGAACTATGTATGTTATATTTTTCGAAATGTTCCCCTTTATAATTGATACATTTTTCCAATCCACTCAAACCATTTCAGAAAGCAGTGTCCCCCACTTGTTATGTCTGCAGGCATCTTCTCAGTGCACTAGAAGAAGACAGCAACTGCATTCTAGGGGGATAGAAAATGAAGTTCCTCGCAAATGATACTTTAGGGCATAGATATCACAAGGGGCCGTAGTCTAGGCTGTAAGGAGGATGAGCCATTGCATTGATGTTTGAGACCCTGAAAAACTCGAGTCGGTGCCGCCGTGTGGCTAGAGGCATTGTCTTGTTGAACAATGATACGATTTCATGGCCATTTATCACGAACCTTCTGCAAGACCTCCGGTAAACAAATAGTTACATACCATTCGACATGGATGGTCCGACGTCCCTCTAGTGGCACTGTCACAATATGGTCTGTCCGACTGAAGATAGTGGCAACCATTTGTTTGCCAGTCCTTCGTGCTTTCCTGATTTTTTTGGTGAGGTCTCGTCTGGAAATCATCTTAACTACGGTCTTCATAGTATCAGCTATAGAGCTGCCTTGATTTGGAATACTTTTCCACAGGATATTAGAACTAAATCCAATTCCAACTTGCCCGAAAGAATATCCTGCTAAAAAGCATGAAATAAGCTTAAATAGATCGTTCTAAGCAATTTTAAACTTACCATATTCGTGCTTTTTTATACGATGACGTACTAACTACATATGACTCTCTCTTTTTTTTTTTCATTACTTCGCTCCACAACTGTCTGCTCATTCCTATCTTTGTATAAATGCTATTGTGATCAATATTGTTAGATGATGATTTTTTCGTATTTTCATAACTTTTCGTACTTTAAATTATCTATGAATTATAAAATGTTTGAATTCCATGTGATTTTATGTCAATAGTAATGTAAATGATGTATTAGTATTGTTCTAAATAGTTATGTCCTGATATAATGCAAGTATAATGGTTTTTACCCTTTAGTTATCTGTAATTATTATTTTGGAAAATTACAACGAGACTATGAAGTGGTATTACGGAAAGTAGAATTCAATGGAGTAATTATAAAAAATTACGATAGTGCTGAAAATAAATTATAGAATAACCAGAAATGAAACATTAAAATAAATGCAAATTTAAATCAATCAAGTTAAAAAAAAAGTCCAAGCAATTGCATATGTGAAGAAAAAACTAACACTTGATTGTGGAAACATCTAATTAAAAAAAATGGCCATATCCACTTTAAACAAAATAGATTTTATATTTTAACTAAGCAGTAACAGTTTAATTGTAAATATATTGAATAAGAAAATTTTAAAAATTCACACAACTACTGATGATGAATAAAACGAAATTATTCCACTAGAATTCAATCTATAAGACTCCCAATATTAAAAGTTTATCTTAAGAATAGCTTATTAAAAAGAACACTACTACTTTTCCATATAATACTTCTACTTTGAATTCGTACCAATGAATCATGTACGAATCCGAATTAAGTAAGTCTCGACTGAGTTTCTCCCATTCAGTCCCTCTGATTGTCTCGGCCCATACCTCAGGTCACTCAGCTTCTGTTTCTCAATTTTTTTCAATTTGGGTTTAGTGTTACCTGTTAAGAAAATAGCAGACAAACCTTGACGCCTTTTTACCCAGCTGCCAGTGCTTTTTTTTAAATTTCTGCATAGCACTGATATCTGTGATGACTACACCAGAAGTTAATAATTTGTGATAGACTATGCCTCTGCTGTGGACCACAATAACAACAAAAACTTAAACAGGATCCACTTCTTATCACATGTCACAATACAACCGAATACGGGTCCATTATGATAACGAACCAACAGTTCATGGCAGATGTTTGTGATACTCCGTCAGTTCATCCAGTGCTCAGTTGTACAATTTTATAGCTTTCCGTATATCCTGTGGCTAGATTGTTGACAATTATTTACCTGGAAAAGTTGAACTGTCCGACGATGGTCATGCGTGGATTTGCCTCAACGCATGCTTTTACATTGTCATGACCCACCCTCGACTGGCGTTCTCTATCTTCCTCTTCTTGAAGACTCTAGTGTCCTGTATTTTTTTTTTTTTTTTACAAACCAGCGACGCACTGTCCGTTCTGAAGTTATCTACGTCCCATACCCTCACTACTTTACAATGCATTTCTGCTGCTCTATGCTAGAGTTTGAACTCAGGCAACAAAACTACCCGTAAATCCTACAACATGTAACGCGTCTTATAACACCTGCAGTTACACTTTATATAATGTGAAGATTTATTGTTTCTGTGTCCTTCATCGGGTGTTAATCGTGGTTCCATTGATCCCGTTCAATAGGAAGCAGGGAGAGTTGAACGTGGTCATTGTGCATTTCGACCCTTTATTTCCGAACAACCTAGTATCAGCTCTATTTGTCGCGGGCTTGTAGGACTCACACCATTTACATTGATTCAACTAATTTGGTAAAAATATATACACTAATAGGTAGTTATAAGTAACAGTCACAGATTATTGTTCAAAATAAATATGGAATTTTCGAAAGAACCTCATATCCTCTACCAGCAACTGTATGCACAAGTTTCTCCTAAATTCCTTAGACGCTCTTCTAGGCCATACTGAAGATATTATTTTTTCCTCTCTTCTATTTGTTCCTTACACTTACCTTACTAAAACATTTTTCTGTTCTATGTCCTAGAACTAGCTATAATACAGGAGGGTGTTAGATAAGATGAAAAAGTAACCCACAGCACAGATCCTCATCATCGAATCCAGCTTCAAGGGATCTTCAATCCAAAGTTGTTAAAATGAATGGCAAGAAATTTTCGCAACTACCAAGTGACATAGAATTAATGTGTCATAACGAAGTTGAGATATTTGTGTTACAAAGAGCATGTTATAATTTATTATAGTTGCAACAAAACAGTATTTCTTATACTTAATGTACGAAGGTCGCCCAGAAAGTAACGAACACATGGTTATAACTAATAAGCAACTAAAGATATCATTAAAATACTTTATTTACAATGTTACTGGATCTTATTCTATTTTTTAATGTAGTCGCTGTAGAGGCCGAGGCAGGGACGCACGGAAGGAGGGGTCTGAGGGTCCGGATCCCCCCCCCCCAAATTCCAGTCTAAGTTTAGATTTGTATGGTAAATTTTACCTTGTATATTTTTTCTCACTTATATTTATCAGCCTTACGAATATTGACTAAAGATACAGGAGTGTGCATTCGTATTTTAAAAGAAAAGTGTCACTGATGCTGATACTTGCATCGTTGCGAAGTGCTCACTTTAGTCGTTGCATCCGTCTTCTCTATTTGGAATGTATGACAATGACATTCTTGCCGTTCTTTTTCCTTTGAAAACTACGGAAAGTCACCAGAAACTCCGTTTCCTTTATACTCTCTCTTTTTGAATGTTGTCCTGAATATGGTGATCACCCGCAGATGAACGAAATTTGGTTTCACCGCGACCACCCCCTGGTGTGACCAAGCGAAAGTATTTATTGTCTTCCAGGAAACGCGATACCAACTGAGTAGATTATCTCTCAAGACCACGATTCCTCCCCTTAGAAGATTGAGGGTACCAAAAGCTTCTCACAACAGAAAGGTTACATTTGTGATTTGTGCGCTGCTGTGTTGAGTTTTGGTAGTGCTAAGTGTAGGGAAATAAAAAGGTTGGCGATTTTTGTAACCTGTGTACAAGTAACCGAAGGTTACTGAAGAGACTTTTTCACAAGAGACTAGCAGAACAGGAAGTGAACTCGATGAACAAAAGCAAAAAAGTTTTAGTAATGAATTACCTGTTACGGCGAAACAGGAATCAATTTCTCGGGCAGCTAGTGTTTTGGAGCAACAATATGCGGGTGGAAGTGTTTTCGGTCATCTGGCAAAATCGTCCACTTCTTGCGTTCTTGAGAATAAGGACATCGGTGCTATTGCTGAGAGAGCATGTACATAAGGGATTCCAGAATTTGAGAAATACGAAGTTTTGAGTGAAGACTTTCGCATACTAGAATCTTTTGTTTTTTCTTGTAGAGTTTTTGGAAAAACAAAACTAAAATTTCAAGCCAAGTGGTTGAATAGATGGAAATGGTTGTCATATTATGTACTTCGTGATGGGGCATTTTGTAAATATTGTGCTCTCTTTAGTAAAGAATGTGAAGGTCAGGGTTCATATCAAAGGAGTTCGTTGGTTGTCATACCATTCGTTAAATGGAAGGATGCTGTGGAGAAATTTAAGGAATATGAAAAGACAGTGTACCACAAAAAGTGCAAGTTTTTTGCTGATAATTTCTTGTCAGTCATGAAAGGCAAGCAAGAGGACATAGCAAAGCAGGTAAACGCACAGAGACAGAAGGATGCAATCGAAAACAGAGCTGCTTTATTACCTATCATTGAAACTATTATTTGCTGTGGTCAGTACGAAATTCCATTGAGGGGTAACAAGAACAGTGGGCCTTTTACTTTGGAAAAGCCCTCGGAAAAAGATGGGATATTTAGGGGACTTCTTCGTTTGCGTGCATCTGGCGATAAAGTGTTAAAGGAACACTTAGTGAATTGAAAGAAAAGAGAATCATATTTAAGTCCCAGAATACAAAACGAAGTTATTAGCATATGTGGTGAACTCATTCAGAAGAAGATTGTGTCTGAAGCAAACAAGGCTGGAGCTTTTAGTGTTCATGCCGATGAAACTTCCGATATTTCTGGGATAGAACAATTTTCTTTGTGTGTGCGGTTTGTCGATTCGCAAAATATTTTAAGGGATTACTTACTTACTTTTATTCCTTTTGTAGATCTAAGTGGGGAAAGTTTGGCAAATAGCCTTCTGTCAACCTGCTCTAAGCTGGGCCTTGACATGGATAAATTAGTAGGGCAGGGATATGATGGTGCAGCCTCTATGGCTGGCAAATTCAAAGGAGTGCAAGCACGTGTTACCGATACTTATCCCAAGGCTCTTTATGTACATTATGCTAATCACAGATTAAATCGTGCTCTCTCTTCATCATTAGATGTACCATATGTTAGAAATACATTATCCGCAGCTCATAATATTTGCGATTTCTTCCGCAATAATGCTTTTGATGGAGACATTCTGAAAGAAAATATCAAACGTAATTGTCCAAAAAGTAAAAAAAAAGTTTACTTTCGTTGTGTAAAACCCAGTTTGTTGAGAGGTATGATGCTATTATGGTGTTCGTAGAACTGCTACAGCCCAGTCTTCAGTCAATCTCAGAGAATGACAAATGCATTTCACATCATGCTAACCTCTTGTTGTCAAGCAAAGGTTACTTTCTTATCTCTCTTTAGACTTCTGAAAAACTTTTGAACTTCACATTTCACCTTTCAACTTATCTGCAAAGTCCTGAACACGACTTAAGTTCAGCAATGTCTTACGTTTGTGATATTGTATCTCAACTTCGTAATTTGAGAAATGGAAACCTAACACAGGAATTTCATAAAATCTTTAACAGGACAAATCTCGTATTACAAGAGCTCTTTGACGAATAGATAAAGATCCCATGTACTTGCCACACTCAAAGCAAACGCAATAATCAGCCTCGAAGCACAGTGGAATAATATTATCGCAGATCTGTTTTCATTCCTTGCCTAGACAATCTTTTGACACAATTGAAAGACCGATTTCAAAACAATAGTGATGTGATTAGTTATTTGAAAGTCTATTATCACGTGATGTAGCAGAACTTTACATCACTTTTGAAAACTTTAGATCATTTTCTCGTCTTATCTCCATCGGATTCAGCTCTGGAAGCAGAATACCTTCTATGGTGTAGGAAGTGGTCAAATATTCCTCTACTGCAAAGGCCAAAAGAAGCACTTGAATCATTGGTTTCTTGCAACGAGTCATTTTA
>JAGDQP010028062.1:0-23834 GCA_022664845.1 Lepisma saccharinum
GTCTCGTAACATGCAGTAGAATGTTAGCAACTGGTTTCAATGTAATTTCTGCGGGCAGATCGCTTCACCGTGCTGCTGGAAATGTTAGGTGTCTACAATAATCACGAATCATGGCAAAGATATGTAAAATGTAACACGTTAAAAACATAGGATAATAGAATAACCATGACAAAATAACGTTTACATAATTTTTTTACTACGCATCTTTATGAATACCTCTGATTAACTTTTGCTGGCGAAGAAAAATGGCAATAAAAGTAAGAAACTACTCCTTGCTTCTAGGGAACTAACATTGTTCATATACTATCCCCGTTGCATACGGTCGGGTTAAGATCAGACAATAGGGAAAAATTGCAGTGACGTTTCAGTAGGAGTTAAAACAGTTTCCAGAGGGGAACTGTTGCTTCCTAAAATTTTTGAATCTGAAAGGAGCATTTGTAGTACATACAAGTAAACAATTTTGAATTCTTTCCAACTCCTCTGTAGTTGCTGTGAATTTTTTCACTTTGAAAATATAAGATCACAATACCAACTCTTATGTCTTTTTCATGCCAATTACTTATAACTATAATCTTAAAATATAATGTTCTAATATTCAATAAGTTGTCAGTCATTTTAAATGTACATACTTTGTATCAGTAAGTTGCATCATCATGTTTGTTGCTAGTTATGGTACTCCTCTTTAATCTTCAAGGCTACCAATATTAATATGAGAGCATATTACATAAAATCAAGTGATTGAATACAACTTTCGCATTCCTTTGGAGTATTTTTGAAAATTACCTCACATAAACTTCGAGTAAACGTAGAAGTTAAATCCTTCCTGTTAGATAAAATATTTTCCATTGCTTATAGGCATTCTTCCAGCTAGCAACCGAACATGTGAAGTTCTTCTCTGTTATTACTCATGAATATATTTATTCATACTAGTGTCAATTATGTTTCTGCATTCTTTGGTATTAATAGCAGTATCCGTAGAAATATGTGATCTTATGTGTTCTTTGAGAAAAATTTCATTACCTAGGGTTGTGGGTGTTCTTTAACTTATACAATCTTTAAAGGAGAAGCTATTTTATAATTGCAGTCATTTAGCCTGATTGTTATGCAACCCAATATGACACAGGTGTAATACAAGAGATATATAGTCAAGGGGATGGTATGTTGACTTTATTGCATACTTTGAGTCTGTCCTTTCTGACATTATCCTTATTTATCATAGTTCTTTCTATATTATTATACAAATCCAGTCCTCAAAAGTACTTCATATCTATCTGTATGCTTGAAATTACAATAATAATTTAAGTGGTGTGAGGAAGAGGGTTCCATTCATTTTCAAATACTATACAATATTTTCTTTTCTCATGCTAACTTTCATTTTGTGTGAATATTTCCTAAGTTCAAACTATAGTTTGAGTATAGAACATATTACATACGCAGATTAAAAGTTGAATGTTACTTCTTGTAACTAGCTGGCACACATTCAGAAATACAAAATTCTTTAAAAGCCAATTAAATCTCAGATGACAACACCAGAGTCCGTTAGTTGACTATACTGACTGCTTGTGCTGATTATAGTCATCAAACATTATATAATGTCTAAGTATTAAGTTAATTAATTGAATTAATGTTAGTTGGGTACACTGCTGGCCGTCAATTGTTAACACTTGATCTCGGCATTCATTTATCGACTTGATATATGACAAGATGGATGTTTTGTTCAAAATCCTCGATACCTTCATATAAATACCTTCATAAATTAATTTTAATTTAATTTACTTTCTTTCAGTAGGGTTACATTTAAGCTTCTCTACATTGGATTGTCAACATTATATTACAGAAAAACATCAGCTTTATGACCTACATTTAATACTTATATTATGTAGTTAATGTACAAAGATATCATTACAAAAGGAAATAAGATTATAGAGATAAGAAATGACATAAGATCCTAACATTAGAGAAAACAAGTGAATAAAAACAACACGCCGTTCCATCAAAAGCAGTAAAAATAACTCGGTTAGAACTTTGTTTTATCTCTGTGTCTTCATTTCGACGCTAAGGGACAAGTCTATATAGTGCACAAATATCATAAGACCGGACTCTAGCTACATTAAATGAATTTCAATATAGCATTAATACTTCCCAGAAGGGACAAAAACGTTTTGACAATAGATATTCAACCTGAAGCTCGTCAGACAAGGTATAACAATACTGATTTGTCATTCAATGTCATATAAACAGTTCATTCACCAGAACAATCGATTGTAAAGACTACAATTTGACAGTTTCTTCTCCTTATTACGAATACAAACCGTCTTTGTCGTAAATCCATGAAATCATTCTCTTTTCAGCAAACATTTCAGGCAGAATCGACCCTATTTCGTGTTTATTATTCAGAAAAATCCTATTTGTGCTCCAAATATGTACCTTAATATCTCTTTTCTCGCTATATATTGAGTACATATGCTTTCCTGCCCCTCTTTTCTGTGAAATATAACAAATACATGATTGGTAGTGGGATTATTATGTCAAATCAGCCGTGGTCACGATTCATGTTCAGGAAGTTAGCAATATTGCACCACTTTCTGGTTAACCTCTGCATTTCAAACAAGATTCCTCACTTTTCATCGTATATATTGTATCTTCACGGAATTCTTCCTTACTAGCAAAATATTTCATTTGTGTTAATATGCTCTCTCCACTGAACTACGTTTAAAGACCAAATGAATCAAATTTATTTAAAAATCCACAATTTTCAAATTCCCCTTCGCTATCGCCTTTTTTTAAAAAAAGGCGTATGTTCTCCCTTCCAAACGAACAAGGGACGCGAGTCTTGTGTCGCATTAAAAAGTGTAGTCTAATAAAATCGATAAAATACCTAAAGTAAAATCAATGGTCAATAATATAGCAAGCCATACGGAAAGGTTTTCGATGCAACAGGCTTCGGTATTCACAAGTTCTTAACAATTTATTTCAACTCTGTTAGTACCCATTCCGGAATGGAAAAGTACCCATTCATCGCCACAGTACGTGCAGTCGTCCATCTTCAGTACGCTGCGACACAAACCAGTAATCTTTTAAGTTAGCACCAATCATTAAAGCCAAATGCTGAAAGTTCATCGCGGCAGTAATGACTATTTCGTTTACAGAGCTTTTCAGGTTGTGGTAGCACACTTTTCTCACCAAGTCTTCTTTTCTCCGTAGTCTACTAACAAACGTAACGGTAACTGCATCAAACCTTTCTTTTATTCTTCCGAGGTCTAGTGACAAATGATTCTAGTCTGCTTAAGCTGAGGTTTTTCGACAACATGAAACAGGCTTAGGCCAAACTCCCGTAACTATTTTTTCTTATAAAATAAAGAAAGTTGCAGCCCCAGCAAGTATTATTATCTCGGTGTTATAGTGACAAACAATACTATACTCATCTTTATAAAGCAACTGTGATTAAGTTTCCAGTAAGGTTCGCGCAAAATAATGTACATTTCGGATCGCGTACAAGTCTGTTCCAACTGAGGGAAATTCTTTCAGTTCCAAAACAACTTCAATGAGTTATTTCAGTAAATACCTAAAAGTAAAAAGCTTGTCTCGATCATGACAGTAATAACCTAATTCATTCTGCGTCTGATGCAAATTTTGCATTCGTCAATAAAAAAGGCTGCGGTTTCAGTCTAATAAGCCCTCACTTTGTGGAGTCTTATATATTTTTGTTTGCGGCATCAACTCAATCAATCTCCTTAAATTCAAAAAGTTTATATTCTTTCAAGAGGTTCATCGCAACAGTATCACGACACGCGACGGGTTTAGATAATTCTTTAACAATGTTCTGTTTCATCGCCCCAGTACCGTCACGACACGACAAAGGCATAGGCAGTACTTCGGTTTTAGGTTAGACAACCTTCTCCAAACTTCATCTCAATGACTTGGTTCTTCGCTGCAGCAGCAGCTCGGACCGTCACAGCACGAAACGGGTATAGGTGGTACTTCGGTTTTAAGTTAAACAACCTTCTCGAAACTTCATCTCAATGACTTGGTTCATCGCCGCAGTAGCAGCAAGGTATACAGTACGTGTGTCCATCGAGACATGCAACAGGCTTAGGTAGTTTTTTAACAATGGTCTGGTTCATCGTCGCAGTAGCAGCGTCAACATGCAACGAGCATAGGATCTGGGTTCGTGTTATTTCCTTTCTTTGTACTAAAACCAAAGACACTAATATTGGAACGACTTAAATCTCACATTCACTGGTGTAATTTCTGTCAGACATTTTCATGCACAAGCATGCAGGACTGAAAAGTCCAAGTTTACAAAAAAAACTGTAGGTGAATATTCCAAAACTATCTTGTCGATTTCATTTAAAGTACACTTCCAAACGAGACGTGGGTTCCAGTCCTCACCCTGATTCCAATCCACTCCGAGACAGTTCCAGTATTCAAATCATGGCAACATTACCGTAAACGGAACTTAAATTCTGCAAGTCCTGCGTTCAGTCTCAGAATACTGTCTTTGTTAGGAATTTAGCTGGCTAACGTTTCGTTAGCAATTTAATCTGCATTCTTCTGGATCTTAGCTGAAACTTACATTGCATTGAATCTCGAGAATCGGCATTAATAAAATATTCTTACGTTATTTCCTTTGAAATATTTCTTTATCACTCTGATCTCTCACTAATGGAACATTATATTTTCACGTTTCTCTTTTCAATAATAGAAACAACACAGCAAAACATATTCAACCCTAATTTTAATAAAATCAATTACAACATTCAAATATTTTTAATTTTTACACGATCATTCATCTAGTTCTCTACGTAGACACTTTATTAACCATCTAATTTCGCTCAATTCGTCACGGTGATGAGGTGGGTCACACTTGGTTAAGCACCTTGCTAAAAATCCCTATCCCGGAATGCAAAAATCAAAGTATACTACTTGGTAGATACTTGTCTTTAGTTAGATATATATAGAGAAGATTCCTCACCTCAATTAAATAATTACACTTTATCTGATAGGCTGCATTTGTTTAATAACAGTATTAATTTATTACCCGAATACATGGCTAAAATTCAAGAAAAAATCCCAACTTTTCAGACTCATCCTCAAAATATTAAATATATTTTAAACGATATATGTTATATCTTCCATCAATGTATTTTTATACTAATCTCATTCAAATTAAAAATAGTTCAAAGGCAATGAAACACTCACAAATAACGAATAGTCTGTATAATAATACAGGTTATAAATACTGGGGTTGCATTTTTATCTTCACATTCAAAACTATTATTTTTTATTCAATAAATTCTCTACTCAATGTGAAAATTTATTAACATTATAATTTCAGAAGTAACTGAAAAACACATTTATGAGAAATAAATTATATTTATAAAAAGAAAAACCCGGCTTTTAACCAAGGCTATATTGTTACAAAAATAAAATTACAACATGAAAGCACTTTGATCTCCCGACTTCAGATGGAAACAGAATTTTGTTGGAGAAAAAGGTTTTTAATTTATTTCTAATTTATTAGAATTTATAACTTGTTTTAGGCAACTTTGGCACAGGCCAGATGGATGATGACAGGATGATTTGTGGAATGAAGAAAGTGAGAGGAAACGGGAGAACCCGGACAAAACCCACGCACACGGTGTCCACCACAAAGCTCACATGGCACGAGCAGGATTTGAACCGACGGCCCCAAGCGTCAGAGGTGACCGCTCTAACCACTGATCGACCAAAATAGTTTGTACGAAAAAATGAAATAACTGAAAGTTTTTGTATAGTAAACCGTATAGCCGTAAACGACTACATAACCGTTGTTTAATGCAGTGTTGAATAATATGTCAGATACATCAACACATATGTTTCACTCGATATGTTTCTTTAAAAAATACTTCCATGTTCTTGAACAGGCCGGGATAGGGAAAGGGAGAGGATATAGAAAGGAAATCAGTCACGGCCTAGTTTGAAGATACTTCTCAGGCATTCACCTGGTGTGACTTGTAAAAAAAGCCATCTTCCTCCGGGGGGCATTATCCATCTTCGGGGAGTATAATTTACACACACACACACTTATCTAAGATTACGAATTCAAATACTCGCGACATGCACCATTCACCTCATCATAGAAATTGAACTTCGGACCGCACAGTAAATGTGAGAGAGAGCGAAATAAACCGTAATCCGACAGTGCAACGAGGACAATAGGCAGGGTGAGATAATAACTGAAAACCTTCAAACCTAGGCAGGAACCGGTGACTCTGATGCTGGTCAATTCGCATCAAAAAACCTCGTTCTTCTAATTAATGTCGGGCATTTGTCGTTAGGAACTGAGCATACCCTAGGCTAATTATTCAGAATACAATTCATCTGTTACGGCACGACCTCCTGGAACAAACTCGTAATGGGCAATTCCATCAATATTCCAACAAACACACAGCGTGAGCTTTTCCCCCAAATCTGTCCTGTTTCACATGTTCTCGTGTCCTCCTTTCACCTACTGTTTACGTGTATCATAATTACTCAGGAACATCAAATTCTCGTCTCCTGTGACAATTCTCCTCCAAAAACGAAAATCACGCGGATTTTGTAGCAATGTCTAGCAAATTGTTACTCTCCACTGCAGCTCGTGCGGACTTTGCCGGGGTTGTTTTTGTAATCCATGTCGTGCAAGCGACGGTTTACTGTCAATTTGAATACCCAACCACTCTTGTTAATACTCACAGGCTAGATTTTTGCACTCCAGCATCCTGCTGAGGATCCTTAATGTCTATCGGAGGTCGTTCCGTGCGTGAGTAGTATGTCCGACACTTGACCGCACTTTCTGGAAAATTGCACGTTTTTGCCATACCTGGCTGATAGCAAGGAGTCGATTTTCCAGGGCTGTACGATACGCTGTGTCGCCGTTTTTGTTTACAATGTATAAAAGACTATGACACATTTTTTCATCCCCTTCGTGAAATGCTACAACCCTTTTTTATCCCCTATTTATAGAAGACTAAGGCACCGTTCTTCATCCCCTACGAAGCTCTTTTTCCAACCCTTATTTAACATGGCAGAGATTACACAGTAATATAGGCTAGTTACGCCCTCCAACACTATGAAAAGCTACGACTCCTTTTTTTCATCCCTCATACCAATGCACGATAGCAGAGATTTCGTGAAAGGCTACGACCCCTTTTTTCATCCCCTATTTAACATAGCAGAAATTACCTAAACCACACATTTTATAAAAGGGCTACGACCCCTATTTAACATAGTAGAGATTATACAGGAATATAGGTTAGTTACGCCCTCCAACACTATGAAAGGATACGACACCTTTTTTATCCCCCATTTAATATAGCAGAGATTACACCCCACATAATGCATAAGGCTACGAAGCTACAGAGGCTACGATCCATCCCCTATTTAAACATAGCAGAGATTACGTAAAAGGCTACGAAGCTCTTTTTCAACCCCTATTTAAAATATTAGAGAATACAACACATTTTCACAACCCCTATTTAACATAGCAGTATCAAAGTTTATAAAAGGCTACGACCACATTTCCTTGCATTCTTTACACGGGGTGACAATTGTCTATCCCCTATATGGGATATATTACAAAAGCATTTAAGATAAGGCTACGAGCACATTTTGTCCTAAACCAACATAGGGGAAATATTTTTGCATCTCCATATTTAACATAGCACAGATTACACGTGCTCTATGCTATTTTACTTAACCCAACATAAGTGTAACATTTAACATAGCACCCCTCTAGACATTTCCTATTTAAAATTGAATTTCGAGCTCACAAAAGGCTACGAACACCTTTTTTGGCAGTTTGACCCGATATCTCGAAAACATCTCAAAATATCGCAAAAAATAATCGAGAAATCTCCCTTAAAACATTTTCTCGTTTCTTATGATAATGTATCTAAATCCAAAGTTTGGTGATGATCCAATAAAATTTTGGCAATTTGACCCGATATCTAGGAAACGGCTGAAAACACATTCCAACACAGCCGCTAGCAGGTAATAAAATACAAAACACAGACGGTCCAACCCCTATTTATAAAAGACTACAGCACCTTTTTCCAACCCCTAATTAATTTCCAACCCCAACATTACAAATGCTACGAACCAGCCCCTATTTAGCATAGTAGAGATTAGAAGTAAAAGACTACGAAGCCTTATTTGACACAGTAGCGATACCCACAGAAATCTGAAGCCAGTTTCTTTACCACACCCTACAATAGTAAAAGGTCAAATATATTAACAGTGCACATGTCATAAATGCCTGAACATATCGAAGTTCTGTTCTCACCATGATAATTTATCTAAATCCAAAGTTTGGTGATGATCCGACAAGATTTAGGCAATTAGGAACCATTAGCCCCGATATCTCGAAAACGGCTCAAAATATCCCAAAAATAAATCGTAAAATTTTATCTTATAAACACCTTGTCGCCTTTCATCATAATCTATCTAAATTCGAAGTTTGGTGGTGATCCGACAATATTTAGGCAATTAGGAACCATTAACCAAAGGTCAAATATTTAACCCTGTGTATCTCGTAAACGGCTAGACATATTGAGATTCTGGTTTCACATTTGGTATGAGAGCGTTGAATACTACATGCGAGAAAATTAGTGGCCTCGAGGTCAAAGGTTAAATCTAAAATCAGTTTGCTAACTTCGTCCCCCGTGGTCGTAGAATCAAGAAACTTATCATGCAATTTATTTTAGTCCTGGTAATGTCAAATATGAAAATAACTTCTCTCTACCTATTGTCGCTTCTAAGATATGGCGGTTCGAATTTTGTTGAGTTTTCGAATTTTAGACGCAGAATTGAGAAACACGCAAATTATATGTTATTTGGGTTGGTGATGTAGAATGTGAAATTTGTATTTCTCTACCACCTACTCTTTCCATAATATAACGGTTCAAATTTTCAAACTTTAGAGGCGGGGTTGAAAAACTTTCAGATTACATGTTATTTGGGTTGGTGATGTAGAATGTGAAATTTGCTTCTCTCTACCAAATGTCACTTCCAAGATATGGCGGTTTGAATTTGTAGAATTTTGACATTTTAGACGCAGAATTGAGAAACTCGCATAATATATGTTATTCGTGTTGGTAATGCAGAATTTGACATTTGCTTCTTTCTACCTATTGTCACTTCCAAGATATGGCGGTTTGAATTTTGCTTTTTTGGCCCCAGAACTAAGAAACTCGCAAATTATATGTTATTTGAGTTACTGATGTTTGCTTTTCCCAACATAGCAGAGATTACACCTTTGTCTCTAGCGAAATGCACAAAACCTTGAATGCATTTATTATTTCGTAGCTGTTACTAGGCTGCAAGAAAGCGGGGTTATTGTATTAATTGGTATATTCACTCGCAGAACTTATGTAAGCAATTACACACACGAAATAATATTTTCTTTGTTCTTTGACGACAAGTATATGTTTGGTATAGAATACCCTAGATTATACAGACCGTCGTGTTGTTGGAGGAGGTATTAAATGTGAAATTCCAGGCTATTTCTTCAAATTGTACTTTAATGACCAGCCCTTATGATCCAGTGGCTATGATTGTACCATATTTGTTTCTTTTGACAAATTACAGTCTCGTTAATTATTTGTTGAATGAGAATAATGTTGGGAAAATATTGCTTCAGGCATTATGGCGGTTCAAATTGTGCGTTTTTTAGATTTCCACTGAACTCGTTTGGTGCTAGGACACATTAGTGGTGGTTGTAGTGAATAAATTACCTTGAATGCATTATAGAGTGACTAGCAAAAATTATTCGACCCCCGGTTAATAGCACTAAAACTATTAAACCCTAAATATTAATATCCAAACACGCAAAATATGCGACATTCTATTTTGTGGTCAATAATAACAATTTTAGATTGTGTAAAACATTTTTATGGTATAATAGACCAATTCCGCCCAACTTTAAACCACGAACACCATCCAACAGTTAATTATGAAATTAAAGAAAACGCAAAAATGTTTACCAATTCTATACCCAGGGGCAGAATTGAGTTATTTAATTTGTAGAATTACGCACATAGAAATTATTAAAGAGTTAAACATTGAGTGAATTTAATTGAATAGTTTTACACCACAATGGAAAAGTGCCCTTTATACAACCTAAAAAGCATGCAGAGTGTGTTTTTCCTAGCGGAGCACAATATTGTGAAATGAAAGTGTTGTGAATTTGAACTTGGACAATGGGTGCGAGGTGGTAGTGTCCTGAGAGAGCATAAACGGTGGAGTCCTTATTGTCAGTTCTTAAGGGGGGTTCTATGTTGGCAATATTTTGTTAAATAGTAGTGTACAGCCGAGTAATAGTGATTCTGAATATAATGTTTGCGAAATGGAAGTGCGACCCCACAATTGTTTTTTAATTGTTTATTTCTCAAGGGAATAATAATTTAGGCAAACGACCAATAGAACCAAACATGTTTGTAGAATTAAAGAGGGGTTGGCTTTTTATGGACCCCAACATGTCATGGCTGTATTATAGGTGGACTAAAAATAATTGACTTAAATATGCCTTTTGCAGTTTATCTCTGAAGACTCCTTCAACAGCTCGTATTCTATTGATGCAAGTGACCAAGCTGGTTTTGGAAATGCACAATTGTGTCTATAAAACACTAGATAATGTTATTAACTATTATTCGACAAGCAGTTTCTCGTGTAGTTGCAGAGTATTCATTCCTTCTTTCACTCCAAAAAGGAAGTGAAATATATCTATTTATACATGCACAAATACTATAAAAGCGAGTTGCAGCTAGTTAAAGAGCATTTTAGTCATAACTATTTCACCTTAGAAAAGAAAGATATGTTGTGTAAATGAAATTATGGGGTCCAACAGACCACCTTTTGCCAGTTTGCTTTTCAAGTAGCCTTCAGTCCTTTCTAGCTTTCGTCTCATTCAAAAACACTGCTTGTCTTTTTACCGAAACTTGTATACAGAATAACAATTCAGAGGCTAGATTCTACTTAAAATTATGCTAAAGGTATTTCAAAGTTAGTTTTCGGCCTCCATGTCCGTTATGTAAATTTATTCTTTTCCACTTAAAATACATGCTACAAATACTTAAATGTTAACTCCATGTGGTCGCAAAGCGTGAAATACAAACATCTTTTAATTAATTAACCTTAATTAATATACACCTGTGTAAGTTCCTTCCCAAGAAAGTCTAAACAAGTTCTCTCCACTATGATATTATTCAACTTTCAGCTGCACCTCAAAAATGCCTCTTTCACCAAATGTGAGTAGTTTTGTGTTTTAGTACAGTTGTTTTTATTTAAAAATGTCATTTTCCTCAATATATATTCAAACACCAAAACTACTCACAACTTTCATTTGAGAAAATTGATTACGAGGAGACGTATTCACATTTGTCACTTTTTACCGCAATTCTTTTCTACAATATATTAAAGTTGAAAGACTACATCGCATCCTGCACCAACTATTCTCGAAACACTCACTAAACATTGGTCGAAAAATATCTCACACACGCTTTGTATATTTTATTTAGCCATTCAAGCAACAAACATCTAATATTAGGCTGAATTCAACTTAAAACAGTATTTGTATGTCTTATATACCCAATGCAAATGGAAAACGTTTCACACGCTATTATTTTGTTTTTTGTTGGCTGTAACAAATTCCATATTTTATATAAACACTACAGGGGGCGAATAATTTTTGCTAGTCACTCTATAATGCATTCAAGGTAATTTATTCGCTACAACCACCACTAATATGTCCTAGCACCAAACGAGTTCAGTAAGAACCGTAAAAACGCAAAATTTGAACCGCCATAGTGCCTGAAGCAATATTCGCCCAACATTATTCTCATTCAACAAATAATTAACGAGACCGCAATTCGTCAAAAGAAACAAATACGGTACAACCATAACCACTGGATCATAAGGGCTGGTCATTAAAGTACAATTTGAAGAAATAGCGTGCAATTTCATACTTAATACCTCCTCCAACAATACGACGGTCTGTATAATCTAGGGTATTCTATACCAAACATATACTTGTCGTCAAAGAACAAAGAAAATATTATTTCGTGTGTGTAATTGTTTACATAAGTTCTGCGAGAGAATATACTAATTAATACAATAACCCCGCTTTCCTGCAGCCTAGTAACAGCTACGAAATAATAAATGCATTCAAGGTTTTGTGCATTTCGCTAGAGACAAAGGTGTAATCTCTGCTATGTTGGGAAAAGCAAACATCAGTAACTCAAATAACATATAATTTACGAGTTTCGTAGTTCTGGGGCCAAAAAAGGAAAATTCAAACCGCCATATCTTTGAAGCGACATTTGGTAGAGAGAAGCAAATTTCACATTCTTCATCACCAACCCAAATAACATATAATCTAAAAGTTTCTCAACCCCGCGTTTAAAATTCGGAAATTTGAACCGTTATATTATGGAAAGAGAAGCTGGTAGAGAAACACAAATTTCACATTCTGCATCACCAACCCAAATAATATATATAATTTGCGAGTTTCTCAATTCTGCGAATAAAATGTCAAAATTCGACAAAATTCGAACCGCCATATCTTGAAAGCGACAATAGGTAGAGAAATACGAATTTCACATTCTGCATCACCAACCCGAATAACATATGTATAATCTGCGAGTTTGTCAAATCTGCGTCTAAAATTCGAAAACTCGACAAAATTCGAACCGCCATATCTTGGAAGCGGAAATAGGTATAGAGAAGTTATTTTCGTATTTGATATTCCCGGGACTAAAATAAATTGCATTGTAAGTTTGATTATTCTACTACCACGGGGGACGAAGTTAGCAAACTAACTTCAGATTTGACCTTTGACCTCAAGGTCACCAATTTTTTCACATCTAGTATTCAACGCTCTCATACCAAATGTGAAAACAAAATCTCAATATGTCTAGCCGTTTACGAGATGTACAGGATTAAATATTTGACCTTTGACCTTTGGTGAATGGTTCCTAATTGCCTAAATTTTGTCGAGTTTTCGATTAATTTTTGCGATATTGAGCCGTTTTCGAGATATCGAGCCAAATTACCCAAATGTTATCGCATCATCACCAAACTTTTGATTTAGATAGATTATGATGAAAAACGACAATTAGTTTCTACGGGGAGATTTTTCGATTTATTTTCGTGATTTTTTTAGCCGTTTCCGGGATATCGGGCCAAATTGCAAAAATTTTGTGGGATCATCATTTAAATTTAGCTTTAGATAGAAAGGGGTTTGTAAGGTGACATTTTTCGATTTATTTTTGCGATAATTTGAGCAGTTTCCGTGCTAAGGAGCCAAATTGCCAAAATTTTATCAGATCATCACCAAATTTTGGATTTAGATACATTATGATGAGAAACGACAAGGCGTTTCTACGGGGAGATATTTTATTTTTTGTGCGATATTTTGAGCCGTTTCCAAGATATCGGGCCAAATTGTCAAAATTTTATCGGATCATCACCAAACTTTGGATTTAGATAGATTATGATGAGAAACGACAACATATCTAACCTATGTTGGGTTACATCAAAATGTGTTCGTAGCCTTATGGTAAATACTTTTCTAATATCTCCCATGTTATTTAGGGGATAGACAATTGTCACCCCGTGTAAAGAATGGAAGGAAATGTGGTCGTAACCTTTTATAAACTTTGACACTGCTATGTTAAATAGTGGTTGTGAAAATGTGTTGTATTCTCTAATATTTTAAGTAGGGGTTGAAAAAGAGCTTCGTAGCCTTTTATGTAATCTCTGCTATGTTAAATAGGGGATGGATCGTAGCCTCTGTAGCTTCGTAGCCTTATGCATTATGTGGGGTGTAATCTCTGCTATATTAAATAGGGGATGAAAAAAGGTATGAAAAAAAGGTGTCGTATCCTTTCATAGTGTTGGAGGGCGTAACTAGCCTATATTACTGTGTGATATCTGCTATGTTAAATAAGGGTTGTAAAAAGAGCTTCGTAGGGCATGAAAAACGGCGCCGTCGTCTTTTATAAACAGGGGGTGAAAAAAGACGGTGAAAAGAGTTGACATAGCCTTTTATACATTGTAAACAAAAACGGCGACACAGCGTATCGTACAGCCCTGGAAAATCGACTATTTGCTATCAGCTAGGTATGGCAAAAACGTGCAATTTTCCAGAAATTGCGGTCAAGTGACAGACATACTACTTGCGTGGCTTGTCCGCGGGGCTGAAATGCCCTCGCAGCAAATTTGTTGAACCAACGGCAAGCGGTCGATCGATTCACCACTGCTTCGTACTCCACATGACAAATTTTCTCTCCTGCCGCTTTTGCTGTTAATTCCTTTTCCATAAAAATTGTAGCACTGCGCGAAGTGCAATTTGATCCTGTCATTGTGGCTACTTTGACTTCATTTGAACTCAAATGCAGTGCTTGCCTTCATTTGCTCCCACCAACCTGTACTCTAAGATTGCTAACCGTCTTTCAGCGTTGGCGCCACATAACCTTGTAAACGTCATCTGGAGCTCAGTAAGCTGATGGTGTAGGACTTCTGGGACAGCCTGGTTCACCATATATATATATTCACGAAATTCAGCCTTTTTCTATCCACTGCTGAATGAAGGGCTTCCCCTTTCCTTTCAACATATATCTTTCTGCTGCTAACCTCATCCATATTGCTCCTTAAAAACAATTGATTTAATCTACCCATCATACATTTGGACGCCGTCGTCTCGGTCGTTTCTTTTCTCTAGGAATCCAATGTAGTACATTTGTCATCCATCTCATATCTGTCGTCCATCTATGTGACCGGTCCATCTCCACTTCATCTTCGCTGACCCTGTATCTTTTACTTTTGATTGTGCGCGAATCCATTCATTGGTTTTCCTTCTCCTCCTTGTTATTCCTAGCATGCGTCTCTCCATTGTTCTTTGTGTGACTCTTAATCTTTCAGTTGGTTGCGCATTCAATGTCCAAGTTTCACAGTCGTGCATCATCACAGGTAAGACACATTTATTTTAACTATACGCTTCAGACACATTGGTAATTTGCTTCTGAAAATAAAGTATAGTCTTCCAAACGAACTCCATGCCATTCTACATCTATTTATTTCATCCGTCAACTTGACATTCGATGTTTTGAGCTGACCTAGATAAACATACTCATCAGCTATGTTTATTGTCTCTCCGTTAATCTTTATTTCCTTCTTTGCAGCATGTTGATTGTACATTACTTTTGTTCTACTTTCATATATATGATGTGCAGCGATGATGTACGGCTGTGAAACTTGGACATTGAATGCGCAAGCACTCAAAGATTAAGAGTCACACAAAGAGCAATGGAGAGATGCATGCTAGGAATAACTAGGAGGGAGAGGAAGACAAATGAATGGATTGGCGCACAAACAAAGCTAGAAGATGTAATCAAGACTGCGAAGAAGCTGAAGTGTAAAAGGCCCGGTCACATAGCTAGACGAACAGATGGAAGGTGGACGACAAATGTACTACATTGGATTCCAAGAGAAAAGAAGCGACCGAGACGACGTCCGAATGCAAGATGAGTAGATGAAATCAAGCGTTTTTCAGGAGCTACATGGATGGGGATAGTAGGAGATCGAGATATGTGGAAAGAAAGAGGGGAGGCCTTCATCCAGCAGTGGATAGAAAATGGCTGAATATGATGATGATTATGATATATATTTGGGTTCGGTTTGGTTCGTCGAAAACCATTTTGTCGACAGATTACCTTGTCGACACCTTCGTCGACAGCTATGTTTAGTCGACAAGCTATTTTGTTAACAGATCACTTCATTGACAGGTACGTTTTGTCAACAGGTACGTTTCGTCATCAAGCCACCTTGTCGACAGATACGTTTCGTCGAAAAGCCAATTTGTCGACAGATACGTTTCGTCGACAAGCCAATTTGTCGACAGCTCACTTCGTCGACAGGTAAGTGTTGACACATCATTTCATCGATAGGTACAGTTCGTCGACAGCTTATTTAATATACAGGCTTATTTCCCGGATGAAAATTTTATAGACACCGTGTTCAGTCAAGATTACACCCATGGGACAATTAAGCAAAATGTTTCAACTTATACGTAAAAGTGTATGAAATATAATTTGTTTAGATTTGTTGCAGCATACTTTACAAACACCTTTAAAACTGATCTTCCAGTAGCCTAATTATTAACTTATTTTCTATGTCTCTCTAAAGTATCAAGTTGTGAAAAAGACGTTATAAATATTAATTGCAGAAGATTCATCTTTTGCGCTACCTATTAAGTATTATCCTTTAAATTCAGAAATCCAGACCATATGACATACTACAGAAAAATATTAAAGAATTTTCTTGGTTTTAAGTGCCCGCAAGCAATAGTGCAAGAGCAGCATGTACACCCTCACACGTTTTCTTAAAACTTATACTAAACTTTGGTATATTTGTTCTAATAGGAATGATATACGGGTTAATTTTATTCTATTCACTGTTATTATATTAGTGAAATATTTACTCCATGTAATTTTTATCATGATCTTGTAGCACTGCAGGCTTCTAACTTGCAGTACTGAATAGTCACTTTTGTAATAGTACGGTGTTATTCTAACATCAATATTATCATTATTTTGTAAACTCTAGATCATCAATATTTTTGCTCTTCTTGATATCTCAACATAATCATTAAAAAAATAATAGACATAAGCCTACGGGAAATTAAAATATTTTGAAAAGTTTTTATTTCGGTCTTATTAGCATAATTGTGGTTAATGTTCTGTTTAAAACCGTAATGTGTTTATACTTTGGCCGATTTTAATAATACCTACAAAAGAATAACAATACGGAATTTCTTATTTTAAACAAGTTAATTTTGTTCCTTTAAACTTTTCGTTTATGGACTCAACAATTTATTTTGGTCTAAGTTTGTTATATCTGAGGGATGAGGTCCCTCTCTGGTTACTCTTCCGCGGGCAGCGACAATACTATCAGTTCTAATAATATTGCTGCGTTTGTGCGGTATAAGAGATAAAATATATTTTTAAAAAACTACACTCCTCTCTTCTGTTTCGATAGAATGTCTATATCTTTGCCCCTTCATGTAGTGATTAAGGATTTCTTGCACAATTTTAAGGAATATGAAACTGTTGTAGTCATCTTCCCTGTTCGTCTAGGTGGGGAAGGAAATCCTTTCCGGTAGTGTGAATCATATTTAGAGGAAAATATAAATTGTTCACGCTACTCCTCTAAGTGAACAAGAATATTTTGAGGAATATGCAGGAGAAATCAGTCTTGTCCTCGCTACTCGTTCTGGTGAGCAGGAACGTATTTAGACGGTTGAACCGGGGTGTGTGGACCCAGCCCTTTTCAGAGTTTTAGACAGAACTAGTACAGCTTTAGGCGTAATTATACATATTTAGTAAACATTTCGTGCCCATAAACACCTTGAACCCTCCGGATACCCATTTAGCCCTCCTTAAACCAACCTCTGGACACGTGCCTGCTTGTGACTAAGGTCTTCTGAAGGGATTGTAATGCGATGTCAGCCGTCTTGTCCTTCCAATCTCAAGGCAAAAGGGGTTCCTTTCTAAAAATATGAAATATGAGCTGTTTCGGTAAGCACAAAGTCTGATTTGTCTCCCCCACTATTTTTTTCAACAAGGATTTCAGAGAAAGGGAACTTGATGATGAAGTGGTACGTCGAGAGTCTTGTCTACCCTAGACCAAGCATACTGTCCTTTAAGTGAGCAACCAGTTCTAAGGCGTTAAGGCAGCGTCTACCAGGTTTTTGACAAGGAGATTATTGGATTTTAAGTAGCTAATAGATTATATACTCAGGACAAGCGGAAATCATTAATTAGTCAATATCTAATGAAGAAACTGGTACGAATTAAAAAAACGCTCGCACTTTTATCATTGGAACATTCAGAATTGGAACTTTATGGTTTTAAGTAAGATGTAAAAGCATTCTCTGTGCGATGCACACGTTAGTAGGGTGTGGTCACTTGGCTATTTTTTAATGTAATCTGAATTTACTCCAGTTCACAAGAGGCTACGAGCCATATTATAAAACCCTGAAGGCCATACTCGAGCTAACGTGCATAATATGGTATACGAGGTCATAGCAGACCATGCCCTATACTCGGGAGTCAATTTTCCAGCCGCCGTGGCGTGGTTGCTGAAGAACTCATATTCCAGCGCTGTACGATACGCTGTGTCGCAGTTTTTAGCTACAATTTATAAAAGGCTACGAGCTATGTAATGTGTTATTGAAGCCTATAAAAGGCTACGAGTTCCATTTAACATAGCATCGATTACACATAATAGACCACACAGTGCATTATAGTAGAGACTATGAAAGACTACGGCATCTATTTAACCTAGCAGAGATTACACATAATTTAACCCGCATAGTACACCAACACAAATAGCAGAGATTTCATAAAAGGGTACGAAGCTCTTTTCCAACCACTACAGAGGCTACGGCGCAGCGCTCTATTTAACATAGCAGAGATTACAGCACAGCAGCAAGTTTCACCCACACTCAGAGATTGCAACTTGCTATACCACACAGTACACCAGTGTGCGAAAGGGAGAGATTACAGCACAGCACAGAGGCTACGAATACTCCCCTCGCATACCTCTGGCATGGTGGAATATATATATTCTGAGTAATAAACATGACAATTAAATTACGGTGATGATTCCTTTAGTAAAGAAGTCTACAATCTGGCCATCACATTCAGGGATTAAATCGTCACTTATAATATGATGGGGGCCTGTGTCTCTTGAAAAATCATCTATACAGGGTAAACCCTTTTTGAAGGTGCACGAAGATAAACTCTCGTATAAAGGCTGCCACTCGCCATAACACCATACTGTATTTTTAAATAAATTACTGTAGTGATCGATAATTGTTTTTACATAGTAGCTCTTCCCGCAGCTTGTAGGCCCTGCGATCATACATGTAAAAGGCGTCTGCCACTCAATATTCTAATATATTGACAGAACAAATTAGGAATATAATAAAATATTATTATTACAGTTTACAAATGTCAATACTTCGAGTGCAATTCTTTTAGGTAGACTATTAGTAGTAGTAAATTCAGGATTTTTTAAAGCCCTTTTCAGCATATATTCTCGCGTCTTCACATGTAAATATTGCCTGTTGAACACACGGCAGGTAAAGATGAAGTTTTCTCCACGTATAAACTCTAAAATTTACCTGACCATTATTCTCACCATTTGATGAAAGGATAAAACACTGGCGAATACCTCTAAGTTTATCTGATAATAAAACATCGTAATTTGGACTAAGATAAAACTCTGTGGGCAGCCCGGTTGCTGTAGTCGAATTAAAATAGCTGTCAATATATATATATATATAAATATGATAGAAAATTATACCACTCCTTAAGTGACAAGTAATTACGTAAACTAATAACTACAGAAAATTCTCCCGCATCACCATTATCATACGCAAGACCAAGATATATTTCAATTTCGTTAAAATAATAATGATTTAAAATTTGCTTATCCCTTTTTTCTATATATATATATACTGGCGAAATATACAGCACAATAATACTTTATTTATTCTATTCGTATTCGTTTAAAACATAGGGAAGAGTATCATAGTTATCCATCCACACGTTTTCCTTTATTAGATGTAAACTGATATATTTTGCTAGTTTGTCTTGGTAATTACTCTATGATCTTTTGTTCCAGCAATTTGGCGACCAGTGGAGATATTGATAGCGGGGAGATTATTCACAACCATATCCCGCATCTGCTCAAAATTAATATGTTTAACGTTTTATCATATCGAGTAATTCCTTTAATTTTACAGGCACACTTATTGTTATTACTGACCAAATCTAGCACATCATAGGCGTAACATTTAGGCACTCCGGCACAATACTCTCTGATATATGCGTCGGCCCCGTATGTTCTTAATTCATGTTTTCCATTCGTCCAGATAGATCCCGATATCTAATTCTGGAACGCCGTCCGCGTGAATATATATATTATACTATCCGTATCGTAGTATAATACACGATCGCCGAGCAGGTCTAGGTAGCGGTATAACTCGAGCCTGGCATGGGTTGTTGTATAAGCCGCAATCACCACGTTTAGATATTTCAAGGCAACACCAACACTGTCGACCGCCCAATTCAGCAGACGAATCTTATCACCTACTATAATGCACGATTTCACCGCAGTGTTGAGGTTTGTTAATTTATTAAAATATTCCTCGGGCTCTGTAATAATACTCGTTTGCTCAAGGGTTTCGCGCTGTGCGAACTTACCCCACAGCGAGTTTAGCGCGAGTTAGGCTATGCTTTTTTCGCCTTATTTACCGCGATTTTATTATAATGTAACTGAATCCCCTCTCTATCGTAATACTCTTTTAAGAAGACCGCTTTCTGCTCCTCTGTGTCACACCCTGCGTGCCTCCCGTTACACTCGGTCTTCACCTTCATAAACATGTTGATATATCCGGTGAAGAGACCGCCTTCTTTCTTTTCAGGGTCATATATCACGACCTCGTACTCCCACATCTCGTGCTTCTCGAGCACCCTGTATCCTTTCTCGACAGCCTTTTGCACCTCATCTACTACCCACACATCGGTCAGGGCTCGCTCCTCATCAGTGTGTATGCACTCCACCTTGCTGTTGTATCAGCGCATGTTCTACACAGACGGGATAATAATTTGCCGACATTCGGTAGGGCAGAACCAGATAGTAAAGATTATCCGGTGGCAGCACCGTGCATTTTATTAATCACTCGAATGCAGAGATGTCCGGGCACTCGCTATCGCCAACGTATATTTTCGGTTTTCCTTGATCTTGTAGCAGTAGGGGTAGAGGGATGTTATACTTTACCCTCTCCGCCGGCTTTACCTTGTAGTAGAACTTTGTAGCACTTACTCGACCTCCGTACAAGGCATCCCGAGACCTAATTGGGCATTTCTTCGTCGCAGGGTGGACTCGCACAAAGTCGTGCACGTCGGGGTGTTCTCTGAGGAAGTGCCGCCACTCGCACTCCCACAATACGTGCACAACATGCCCCAGATCATTCAATAGCGCTATTTTAGCACAGATGCTCTCATAACGCGGTTGGAAAGTGCTATAAGGATCGTTATATACGGCGTTGTCACGCACTGTGGGGTAACACCTTGGGCAACCGTGAAATACTCACCCGTGATACTCCCAAACATGCTCTGCGCCCTGATGTTGGGAGCACCCATCTATCTTAAATCCACCTTTAACCATAACTTCACTGCCATTACCGGCATTCTCGATATTGATATTTGATTTGTTGGCCTCATACACAAACCACTGAACAGCTCCTACAGACTGGGTATCCGCCATCTATACCCATTGTGTGGGATGATACCAATGCTCTCCGCCTGTAGGAACTTTTTTCGAGACACCAGATTACAGGTGCTTGCAATACTTATTGTATCGACGAATGGATTTACCCCCGATAGAGCGTGGAACTCGTTCATGAATTTAACACACGCCCCACGCAGTATATTCACATCCTCGACACAATACTGTATCAGCTGCTCCTTAAATATGAACCCTGTATCGCCAAACCTCTCTTTCTCTCAAACTCTGTCCTGTTTCTTCTTCATATGACCCACATCATAATAGGCTATTACGGGCAGTGCCCCGCAATACTCCTGGTAACCACCGTGTTAAATAAATGTGCAAAGTGCCTCTTAGCCGTGGGTAAATCGAACGCCTCGCTTAGTTTACTTAACGCCATGGGGAGAAAGTTTAGGCTGTCAATAAACTTTAAGTAGAGGTACTCCATAGATATAATTTTACAGCCCTGCATAATTACTCGGCGTGTTCAGTTTTTCTTGAACATCATGCTCCGCAGAATAAAATGCGCGTCATAGCCTTTGGCGTTATGGGAAATACAAATTATCTTACCCACTCTTCTTTCAGCTAGATAACCTAGGAATCCCTCTATGCAGGTATCACCATAAATTATGTGCTGTTTTGTACCACAAAAATTACACGGCTTATTACCACTACCACTACACTTATAACACCACTGCTGGCACACCACCAAATTAGGTTCATGTTCCGATACACACCCGGCTACTTCCTTCTCCTGCGGACACATGATATGATTTGCGGGGAATACACACACGACTCGAGTGTATGTGACATAAATGACCCAGGGTGAGATACAGTGCAGAATGACTCCGCGCAAACGTGGGGGTTCCGCCCCCCAGACAACACACGGACATCCCATGGATATCCTTAGGATCTCCTTGGCGGACATGTCGGATGTCCATAGGATGTCCGAAAAAGGTCCCGCGGATGTCCAATGGATGTCCGTAGGACATCCATACGCAACTCCTGTAGACATCCGACGGACGTCCTTTTAGGTACGAAAGGGACATTTATAGGAGATGTAGGGATGTCCATCGGACATCCGTTCGCAAAGTTTTAGGACATTCTACGGACGTCCTTTTTAGATCCGCAACGGACATTTGAAGGACAAATATGGATATCCATCGAACATCCGTACGCAAGGTTTTTGGACATTTATGGACGTCCTTTTAGGTCAGCAATGGGCATTTAAAGGACAAATATGGATGTCATCGGACATCCGTAAGCACGACTTTTCGACATTCTACGGATGCCCTTTTTAGGTCAGCAACGTACATTTATAGGACCTGTATAGAGATGTCCACCGGACAGCAACGAATTCATAATTTCTTTAAATGTCCCATCCAGGCCCGGTAACGGAGTAACGGTACTGCAAAAATGACATGAAAATTTATGTCCCCAAGTTGTTTCACGGACGCCAGAAGAGTTCCTGTCATTAAAAAAGTATATTCACAATGCTACTTTGAAGACGTTTACTCGGTCGATGTTTATTACTTACTCAGATAGCTTCTATCACCGGATAAATACAGTATGACCAGATAAATAAATACAGTACAGCGAATTGGAACATACGACCCCTTGAATTCAATGCAATGTGATCAACACAATGTTACAAATCATAAAAGACACGGTATACGCTAAACGTTATTTATCCTACAGAGCATGTGAGGACTTAAAACATAAGTGGGCGTATAACTCACTCTCATTGTCTTAAACACAAATGAATAATATATATCTTAAGAGGAATAGCAGTGCAAGAGAGGAAATACTGCAAACCCATCACAATGTGGTAATTTTTCATATTTTACAGATAGTTCAGTTGCAGGCCATTTCGTAAATCGGACAAATTCTTACAAAAATGAACGCCTATTAAATATGAACGCCTTGCATTGTATAGTGTACCAGGGATAATGTAACCTAACCTAACTTGAACCAACCTAACCTAAACTAACCTAGCCTAACCTAATCTATTCTAACTTAATCTAACCTACAGAACCTAACCTGAATTAACCTAAATTAAATCTATCCTAAACTAACCTAACCTAAGCTAACCTAATATAACCTAACCACACCTCACCTCATTTAACCTAAGCCCGCGTAACCACACTAACCCTATGTCAGTCAAATGTGTAGAATTTTAAATGACAAGTTTAAAAAACAATCTGACTTTTCTAGCCTAACGTAGCCCTATGTCTAGAATTTCAAAATGCATAAATACTACGACGTAAGAGAGATCGTTAGCGAAGATTCCAAGTGGGAAAAGCAATTAAAAGTGGTGCGTAGAGTGATTTTCATCATATGGGTGTTGGAGTGCATATATAGTGAAGAAATACCGGTAAAATGCGTTTGTCGTCGTAGCGCCTTAAGTTGTGAGGTAAGGGGGAGAAAAGGAACAAACGTTGCAAGTTTCAACATTCTAGCACACTCTAGCACAACATTCC